>JAGKTI010005019.1:33219-47248 GCA_018397915.1 Birgus latro
ATAAGAGAGAGAGAGAGAGAGAGAGAGAGAGAGCTAGCTATGTAACCTCTACGACAGCCGCACAAAGGCCAAAATCACCTGTGTGGGCTTGTGCAAACATCATCTGAGTGATAACAGGGCAAGGGCTGCAAATTTCTTGTATACTTCTTCTCTCTTTGTATTCTTTTATAATCTCTGAATGTGTGTGAGAGAGAGAGAGAGAGAGAGAGAGAGAGAAGTAAAAGGAGGAGGAAAGGAAAGAGGATAGGCGTAAAATGCAAGAGAAAAAGTGAGAGAAAAATCAAAACAGGGAAAGAAGAGAGAGGGATAAAATCGTGGTCTGTCAATGTGAGGTTTTGTAATGTAAATAATATATCCCCGTGCATACTGAAATGGTTTGCACAGCACCTTGAGATTAACTACTGTCTAAACTGGTTACTTAACAAACACTTAAGCATGGAACTTTTAGAATAAATACTTTTGACACTCACTGTACTTGGTATAAACATTACCAATTTCATATTAAGTACTTTGTTGGTAGATTACTTTACATATTTGTGAGTTCTGACTCGAGGCTTGAATGCATCTTCACTATTTCTTACAAAAGTTGTGGGAAAAACTACTTTGAAATCCAACAAAATCGATATCTTACATCTGTTACCAAATTTCGTAGCATCTAAGATGGTGCATTGTGAAAGACACCCTAATTTTGGAGGGGCAGTTCTGAGAAAAAAGTTTGTATCTTCACCAACACTGCAGAAAGAAAGTGTTGCTTGATATGAGTCGTTTTCACCCAAAAATACAATCATCATTCAGAATCTCCATTCAATACTGTTGATCATTCATCCATTTCTTTATTTTTATATAAAGGACCATAAAATTACTGTATAATTAAAAAAAAAAAAAAAAAAAGCAACAGCCACTTTCTTACAAAAAGTTCCTTATCAAAATGCCACCATCTTAACCCGTAATCACCAGGCTTTTGGATTCGTACTTTAACCCCAGACATGTCCGGGATTCCGGACATTCCTTTGGGGGCTAAAAAGTGTATATATAAATGGCACAAATTTTATTCCTATATTTTTTACATGAAATACATTCATTTCTAAAGTAAATTATCTGTTACCTACATTTCAAATTGAAACTAGCATAGAAGGGGGAAAAAAATGAAAAAAAGGTGTCAAAAATGGGAGAAAACATGACTTTTATCTTCTAAGGATCACAGCCAGCCCCAGTCTTGAGGTATGCCACCGAAACTTGGCACGTGTGGAGTTCATACGCCCCACGTGATGCTCCAAAGGTTACTTTTTGCAATTTTGCAAAATGAAGGTTTTTTTTCTATGCTTGAAACATGTCCGGGATTCCGGACAAAGGGACTCTAACTATATATGGCAAAGACAGGAGCCACATGATTGCACCTCACATGGCAACAGCACATCTCAATGTGAGATGTCATGGGGAGCCAGCCTCATAGGCCTAACACCGTCTTGTCCATGACGCAAAACAGGCCTCTTTTCGGAATCTCGGACAAGCCTGGTGATTACGGGTTACCACAGTTTGTGTTCATGAACTATCCAATTCCATTCGTACAGTAACTAAGGAATTAAGGTTCACCTCCATTAACGTATAATAAATACAGCGGAATCTCCTAAATTGCGCGATTCTTAACACTTTGAGATTCCGATGATGATTTTGAGGGTCATTTCAAATCCAACCTCAGAGATTCCGATGATGCTTTTAACTGTCATTTTAAGATACAGTACTTTTGTAAAATACTGTATTCACCATAAATTGCATATACGTGTCATAACAAAGAAACTTGGGGACGATGTCGTGGGATGGTTGCTTTGTACGTGGCAGGCAGTGCAAGTGTGGTACGACTCATGGCTTTGTTTTAGGGTAGGGAACAAGGGCAGCTGCGAAGTAGCTGTCGTGATGGTCGGAGGTCACGTAATTGCCACGTACTGTACATGTACGTAATATTTTGCCTTTTTAGTTTCTTTGTTTTCCTTTTTTGAACATTCTACTACAAACTACAACTAATCACTTCAAAATAACACCATATAAAGTATTCTATAGTGAAAAGTGTATCTGCTCAAAGCAATAAAAAAAAAAGAATATGCAGCCGAGCATCATAATTGTGCATCTTTTTCCTTTTCGATTTACTGCGCAATATCTATCTCTATCTATCTATTGCCAGACGCCACAATCCCATAAGGGGTGGCCATTTGACTTGAGTTATTTGTTTTACAGGGAGGGACACTAACCCTCCACCAACCCACTTGCTGACACGTAGGGAGCACGTATGGTTTGGTTATATGGTTATCACCCAGCGTTGTAAATGGTTTCTTGGCTTACAGGAAACCATTTGGCTTGTCACTCAATGTAAAGCCACCTGTAAAAGAAAGAGAAGCAATAAGAAGTGACAGGAAAGATAGGAAAAATAGGAAGAGAGGAGGGCAGGCACAGAAAAAGAATGATAAAGGCTAAGGAAGAAGTGGGCAGCACTACATCAAGTGCAATAAAATGCATAAATAACCAAAATCTATACAGCACTGTAAAGTTAATTTATTGAAGTTTTGTATGGTTTAAACCAGATTTATATATCTTTATTAGATTTTTATTGCTGAATATTTCTCTACGGCAAGGTATAAAATTTTCAATTTCACCTAACTTCATCTCATTTTGACTTATTTTCTTTGCTTTCCTTTTTAAAATATACTACGATAAACTATAACTATTCGTCTTTAAAATAACACCACAACCAGCATTCGATCGTAAAAGATTGCGAAGTGAATATGAGCCTGAGAATTATTTAAAAACTGGATCTTTTTCCTTTCCCTTTACTGCACAATAAAATGCATAAATAACAATTATCTATATAGCACTGAAAGGTAATTTACTGTAGTTTTTAATGGTTTAAACCAGATTTATGTATAATCAATAGCTCCCCCCCCCTGAATATTTTTGTAAGGAGAGGCATAAATTTTTTTTATTTTTGCCTAACTTCAACTTGCCATTTTGACTTTTTTCTCTGTTTTCCCTTTTTGAACATACTACGATAAAGTACAACTATTTAGCTTTAAAATGACCCCAAAACCAACATTCTATCATGAAAAGTGTATTTACACAGAGTGAACAAACAAAAATATCACGGCGTGAAGTTGTGGGTCAGCATGAGAGCGGCTGACTCTAGCACAGACATAATCTGTCCAGCTCAGAAACCTGATGGGGTTAACTGCAGATTCATATTACGTGGCAACATCATGCAACAGTTTGCAACATCAATAAATTACAGAAATTACACGAAATTCAAGGACGCAGCCTCGAAAGTGGCACTTTTCCAATGCCTCATGTAATACGAGCCACATTACCTCAAGCTCGCATGTCTAGCCGGGCATAAACCAATCGCAGACAAGCATGGCAATTACTAAACCAATCATATTCAAGCATAGCACTTACTATAAGCTAATCACAATGCTTCCCTCCCACACCAAGCATGAAGGTCACACACACTTGACACCAATGCACCCAGCTCAGTGCATTGTATCCACTCCATTGGCAGCATGTGGTTCTGGTGTGGTTTAAGAGAGGATTACTCCCTTCCAGGCAACGGCAACAATGCTTCCGTTGTCTCCCCACTAGACTTTGAGGGGTTCCTGCAGGAGGTTGATGAGGAGATAGCAGCACAGAGGCAGCAGCATCAGGCGACAGTACACTCGTCTCATGCCGAGAGATCATAGTCCACCTTAGGCCTCGGAACCCCTCCGCCCTCCCCTGTCCATTCAACCAATGTCATCAGTCAGATTCGGGTAAGAATCTTACAATATTGTTCATACTTATTAAACTGCTTTACTAATTTCTTTTCCAGGTTGTTAGTGTTCACTGGTGACCAGTCTGATGTAAGTCTGGGGATAAGTGGGACAACTTTTCCGAAATGATAAGACGTTTCCTTTCGTTTCATTTCTAAAGGCTCCAACATGATTGCATGTGTTGGCCTTGATCACCTAATGGCAGCTCTCCATGCTGCTCGATCTCTGGCACCTTCCCTACTCACTCACTTATTCCTCACGTCACACTCAATGACCTTGTTTGTCCCAGGTCTCTTTCCGTCTACCTCTCGCAACTCTACATGTAACATTAACACTTCTCACTTTGCGCAACCAATTATCATCCTCCATCCTTTCCACATGCCCAAACCATCTCAATCTACCTCTCCTCATCACAACAACAATACACTCCATAGAGATGTACTGATACCAAAATTCTGACCGATACCGATACCACGAAATTGGACCGATACCAATACAGAGTTTTTGTGCCTTCAGTAAAGTGTTCGAGCCAAACCTCTGTAAAAAGAAACAACCATATTCTACTTGTAGTAACCGTACTGGAAACACTTTCATGTTGCAGTATTGTAAATATAAAAAACTAATGAAATTAAACAACTATACATATCAAGAAGAAAAAATTGTAAAAGCTGCAAAACCATAACACACGTCTGCAGAAGACTGTGTGTGGATAGAGAGAGAGGGTGGTGCCTGCCCTTTGAGGGTTGTGACAGGGTCCTGAGCCGCTGATGCGAGGCTACCAAGCTGTCTAGTACATGTCCATGGTGGCAGATGTGGTTCATTACCAAAGAATGTACCGTATTATTACACACCATGTACTCAAACTAATATGATACCAAATAAATTCATATTACCAATAATTTATTCTTCATCCCTATAAAACATCCAAATTCTGTTTAACAAAATAACTTCCAGTGAGTGATATGCTACGCAATAAATTCCTTTTAAGTATCCGTAGTATCGGCAGAAAATCAGGCGATACTGATTCCAATACCGATACTATGAACATGGGCCAATACCATCGATACCGATACATAGGTACATCTCTAACACTCCAGTCCCATCCTACCTCTCAATTCTTCCATTCTAAATCTAGCCTACCCAGGCCTCAAACTCTGGGATGCACTGAACATCCACCTTGTCTAACTCTCTTTACCTCTTTCCAGAACATTTTCTTACATTCTCTCCACTTTGCACTCAAATTCCTTCCAAATTCCTCATCCACTCTCTTCTTACTCTCTCTTACTAATCTCTTCACCTCTCCCCTCCTCTCTACATATGACTCACTCTTGTCTCTCAACTTCTTCGATGCCCCTGTTCCTCATCCACCCACTATATGCTTTCTTCTTTTGTGCCACAGTCACTCTCACCTCTTCAGTCCACCATGCTGTTCTCTGAACTCCCTTTCGTCTTCTCTTCACCCCACACACCACCTCACATGCTGCACAGATTTCTTCAGTGAATATCTTGCACACACCTTCCACATCCCCCATCTGCTCCAGTCTATATTTATCCAATCACTCCTACACTTCCTTTTTATATTCTGCCTTGTTTCCATCCTCTTGTAAATTTCCTACCCTCCTTATAAGAACTACTTCCTCCTGTCCTTCCCTTCTTCTCTTTCTCCATTTTGTTTGGACTCTGATTCTGGCCACCACCAAGTGGTTGTCCAAAAGTCCACTCCCCCAACCTCTAAATACGCTTGCATCCATTACACACCTTCTCATCCTTTCATCCACACACACAAAATCAATAATTGCCTTCCATTCATTCAGCTCACCATCCACCCTTCTCATCACTCACCATGTATACCTATGAATAATTTTGTGCCTGAAGAGGGTATCACCAACCCCCTCCCAGCACAAATGTCCACTACAGCACTGCCATTCTCATCTATCTCTGCAGGCACACCCCACTCACAAACCACTCCATCCACCTTCATATTCCTTACTTTTCCATTCATATCTCCAATCAAAAACACTCTCTCATTCCTTTCAAACATTTCCAAGCACACTTCCATGTTTGTCCAAAACTCTTCTCTCACTCTGCTGGGATGATCTTGCGTTGGCACATACACACGCAGAATCACCCACATTTGTAGTCTGACTTTCACTCTTACCCACACAATCCTTGAGCCAACTGATCCATACTCTCTTATACTCTCTTTCCATCTGCTACTCACAACATACACACTAGTGAAGAGGAAAAAGAAGGATGTACCATAAATGATGATCTATGAAGAAAAATTAATGCAAATTACTCTAAAAATAGGAAGTTATTACGAAAAGAGGTGTGGAAATGTAGAAGTGACTGTAGAAAGAAATGTGAAAGTGTGGAGGATGTAAGTCATAGATTATTAACCCATGGGGATGAAGTAAAGACCAGATGGAAAGAATATTTTGAAAGCCTAATGAATGGCAATAGAGGAGCTACTGTAAACATGATTGGTTTTGGGGATGTGCAGAGAAGGAATGCAGTGGCAGGAAATGTGACACTCCCAAAGGTGAAGAGTGCTGTGAAGCAGCTGAAAAATGGGAAAGCTGCTGGGGTTGATCAGGTGTTTGCAGAGATGATTAAGTGTAGCAGAGAGAGCAGAATGAAGTGCTTGTTGGAGATATGTAAGAAGACATGGATGAGTGAAACTCTGCTAGTAGAGTGGAAAAAGGCTATGACAGTACCCCTGTACAAAAGTAAAGCTGAGTGAAATGAGTGCAAGAACTATCGTGGCATAAGTTCATTTAGTGTGGCGGGAAAGGTACAGTATATGGAAGAATTATTATAGAGAAAGTAAGAGAGATATCAGAAGTCCTAACGAGTGATGAACAGGGTGTCTTTATGAGTGAGAGAGGATGTGTGGATCAAATATTTGCAGTTAGTGGAGAAGGCTTGTGAGGAGAAGGCTTGTGAGGAGGACTATAGGTGTTTATGGCATTCATGGATCTGAAAAAGGCATAAGACAAAGTATAGTATAATCCCAATTATCCGGTTACCAGGCAACTGGAATTATCAGTACAAACGGGAAAATTCATGGACTGGCAAGTACATAAATAATATAAGTGTGTGCCACTTTCACTGGCCACCCCAGCACGGGGTTAGTCACATGAGACTGGACGAAGTTGGGGGATGTGAAGTGAAGGCATTTCCAGTCAAGGTCGTTTCCTAGTTAATCCCCTTCTCAGCCTTCCTCCCCACTTTCCCCCTCCTCTTGTTTAGTTACCCTACATACGTCCACAAATCATCACCAGTCAGCTTTCCGCGGTCAGTCAGTAAACAAACACTCTTGGTGTTGTGTTGTCCTGATTCGTGATTTGTACTCTAAATCCTAAAGTGCAAACTAATCATAACACATTGTGGTCACCTTGAAACAACAGCTGTACAAATGCAACAGTCTTCAAAATGGTGAACATTGTAAGACTGATAACTGAATTTAACGTAGGAAATTCAACGGTTATGATACGAAATCCCGGGGACCCAAGCTATTTGTGTGTGTGTGTGTGTGTGTGAAAAGCAAGATGAATAATTCCACTGAAAAAGTGTACATTATTCACTGGCTGAAAATGTGTAGTACCAGTGCAGTTTTCTACTTAACCAACCAACTCTAACCACCCACTAGATCTCAACATTTTATATAATGTACCTTGGCAAGTCCATTCTGTTAAATATTATTCATTTTATTCATAAAAACATTAATAAAAACATGGAAAAATTAACTATAGAAATAAATCATGAGCATTTATTGGTGAACTGATGATTTGGGAAGAAGTGTTCTGCAGTAAAGTTATCACGAGCTCACAACTCTATTGTGTATGTGCCCTCACTGACTGCCGTCACAGTCGTCACTCCACCCATCACTCGCCACTCACCTGTTTCGCAAATAATGCAGTAAATACATAGGGATTGGAAGTACAGTAATTTCGCCAAATATATATATAAAAAAATGGTTCATTTCTATTAGCTAAAGTTTATCTTTTTGGCCAATGCAAATGCATTCTAAGATTATGTCATCTTAGAATACATTTGCATTGTCATCAAATGTGTTTTAAGATGCCATCTTCGAATGCATTTGCACTGGCATCAAATGCATTTTAAAATGATATCAGAATGCATTTGCATTGGCATTGGCATCAAACGTGTTCCAAAATTGTCATCTTAGAACAATCTGCATTATCAAATGCATTCTAAGATTACTGCATTGGCATCAAATGTTTTAAGATTGTCATCTCAGAATCCATTTGCAGTCATCAAATGAGTTCTAAGATGATGTCACCTTAGAATGTATTTGCAGTCATCAAACTGATGTCATATTAGAACACATTTGCATCGGGACTGTCATCGTTTAAGATAAACACAGAAAATATTTACACTGGCAGAGAGAAAAACTAGCTAATAGAAATGAAGCATTTATTTTAGGCTATTTGGCAAAATTACTGTGCTTGCAATTTCTTTGTATTTACTGTATTATCTGCAAAACAGCTGGTGAGTGAGGGATGGTTACGGCGGTCAAGTGAAGAGTAAATGGTTAGGCTTAGGCAACAGAACGTATACACAACTGTGGGCAAAGGAGACGTGATAACTGTACTGTAGAATACTTCTTCCCAAATCATCTGCTCACCAATTACAGTAATGCTCAAGATTTATTACTTTAGTTAATTTTTCTATCTGATGAATAAAATTTTACTGTAATGAATAATATTTAAAACAGACCATATGCACTTTGTACTACCGCAAGGTGTGTTTTAGGTTATTTCAATGGGAAAATGTTAGTGTGGCCCTGGATACGAGTGGTATTGTATAAACTGCAATGATATAGTCTATGTACAAGTACATACAGCAATATCAGAAACCCGGGAAAAATTGGTAACCGGGAAGGTAAATTCCCCAAGCTTCTCGCTTAACTGGGATTGTACAGTAGACAGAGAAGGATTTTGGAAGGTTTTGAGCATGTATGGAGTAAATAGTAAGCTGGTAGGTGCCGTCGAGAGTTTTTATGATGGTAGTGATGCATGTGTAAGGGTAGACGCGCATCTAAGTGAATGTCTCACAATCGGTGTGGGTGTGCGACTAGGTTGTGTGATGTCCCCATGGTTGTTCAATATATACATAGGAATGGGTGATAGAGAAGTAAAAACACGAGTAATGGAGAGGGGGATGGCATTGGTAATGAATGGTGATGGATGGAATATCTCAAATTCGTTGTATGCTGATGATGTACGGCTACTTGCAAATACCAGACAAGAACTTGGTACACTAGTGCAAAGTTTTGCTGATGTCTGTTAGCACTGTGCCTTGAGAGTAAATGTAGAAAAGAGTAAAGTGATGGCTAATGACAGAGAAGGTGGTACCCAGTGTGATGTTAATGTAAATGGAGAGAGACTGAAATTGGTGAAAGAGTTCAAATACCTGGGTACAGCGACAGAAGTGAGAGGAAAATATGCAAAAGAAATGGAAAGTAGAATGACACAAGAAAGGAAAGTAGCTGTTGCAATGAAGGCCTTGATAAGAAACAGAGGCTTGAGTGTTGAGGCTGTACGAGGCTTACGAGAAGGAGTGTTAGTGCCAGCTTTAACATATGGATGTAAAACTGTGGTGTGCCATGAAAATGAAAGGTCAAGAGTGAAAGCAGTGGAGATGGGACTGCTGAGGAATGTATGTGAAGTACAGAGAGTGGATAGGATATGAAATAATGTGATTCATGAAAGATGGGGAGTGAGGAAGTGTGTGGACACCAGAACCAAAGAGAGCGTACTGTAATGGTATGGTCATGTGGAAAGAATGGATAACAAAAGAGTAGTGAATGCCCCTATGATTACCACACACTTCTTTTTCTCCTTTTCCTTTGTACATGGGAAAAATTATACCTGACTTCCAATCCTCCGGGACTCTACCTTCCTCCCAGGCCAATCTGCACAACTTCCACATCCATTCTACTACTCTCTCTCTCTCTCTCCCATGTTTCAGCATTTCACCACACACTCCATCATTTCCTGGGGCTTTCCCCATTTTGACTTTCTTCGTTGCTTCCACCACTTCCATCCTACTGATTTCTTCCTCTCTTCTCACATCCATCCTTCTTGCAGCCATTCCCCAGCCACTTATACTTGCTTTACTTTCATTCCTTTTTCCAGGGCATCACCCTTCCCTTTGTGTGCATTTACAGTTCCACTCTTCAGCCAATCATCTGACACAACACACTCATATAATTGCACTTATCAAGTCAGTGACTAACCCAACTACATATCCTTAAGCTTTAAACATTTCAGTAGTCAACCCACACACACTTGCTGCTTCCCCCAGCTGCATCTTGCCTATTGCCCTGCCCACTGTAGGAGCGTTAATCAAAGGCCAAGGGCAAATCACTGGATCTGCCAGCTCCAAACCTTCACTGTCCAAGTCAAGCTCTTCATTCAAAAGCTGGTTGTAATACTCTCTTCAGGCATTTTTAATATCCCCATTGTTCACCACTACCTTTCCTTCATTTTTCACACACTGCTCAAGTTTGATATCCCTATTCTCTCTCTTCATCTGATCTGCGACCTTAAATATCATATTCTTCCTTTCCACACTATATAGTTTATCAAGTAAAAGTTGCTGTGCCTGACTTCACCCTGTAAACCTCTTTCCTAACCCTATGCTTCACAGACAAGTATTCCTCTTTGAAACCACCCCTTTTTCACTCATGGAAGAGCCTTCTTTTCTCCTTAACTGTGGCTTCTACACCGTAATCCCACCACCAAGTTACTGCATGTCTTGGCGGGCCCTTGTCCATCCACACACTGAATAAATAACTCTCAGGATGTTGTTTTTGAGAGCTCTGTACTGTTCATTAACACTTCTGTCAATGGCTCCCTGTTCAGCCACCACTCTACTCATCTTGCTATAGATTCCATCCTTTACTGCTTGGTTTTTCAACTTCCACATTTTCCTCCGAGATACATAGGTCCCCTTTTTCACCACCTGCTCTTTAATCCCCATCCACCAGATAATGTGTGTACATGTCAAAATTGGGCTTCAGCAGGACTGCCAGGTGACCTGTATACACATAAGTGTCTTCCAGCCACCGTCTCAATGGGCCGCCATTTCATCTCGGTGCCAAAAGGTAGGGAGGGAGTCCCTCTACAGCACTCAAGCGAGTCAGGCTGTCCCATGCCTTTGCTAGGTGTACAACACTTATATCAGATTCCTCTTTGATTCCATCTATGCCTCCTGTAGCCACTGCATCATCCACCCCTGCCAAGCTTCTTTTCAAGGATACTAGAAAAGGGCTCAGTGTTAGTGCCATAAGGAATGCCATGGAAGCAAGTCTCTAGTTTATCTAGCTGTGGAGAAGTTATCACATTGAGAGCAAAGCCCCTAGTCAGCGCCGCGGGCAGATGAGTGAACACGTCCCACTCTCATGCCGAAAATTAGTTCTCTTGCTCATTTCATTACACATCAAGGCAAGAACCTAAAAACCTGGGGATACATTAATTTGCACGAGGAAGAGCTGTTGAGTAAAATGGTCATTAATTTGCCTCCCTAAGTGCTATACTTTCTGAGACATTTAGGTTTGAAAACAAGCAACTATCAGTGGTTTCCGAGAAATTGAATGTAGCGAGGTGATGACTGAGTTAAAAATAGCCCAGCATTTGGGGGTTAAGCACCATGTCACATATAACTTGTGTTGCTGCACACACTCCTTGCTCCCTATAACTTTAAAATCCCTCACTAACCTCCTACCAGCCCCCCTGACCAGGAAATACTCCATCTGGTTGTTTTTTCCCTCAGACTCATATGTAATCAACCGACTCTCTTTTCCTAAAATGTGTGTTACACACAATCATGTTCACTGCATCCCATATCTCAAGTATCCTTTCCCCTTCCTTATTTCTTGTACCATTTGCACATCCCCCATATGCTCCTTCATATCCTTGAGCCGTTTCACCTACATGATCATTTCAGTCCCATCCCAAAACTACAATCTCATCATCCCCCATACCACTTGCTACACATATTAAGTCATCCCAGAATCTATCCTTCTCTGCCTCATCCAAGCCTGCCTGTGGAGCATACACCAATATAAATGAAAACATTATCCCACCGAGCACAATTTTCATTACTATTATCATTTCACTTACTTCTGTAACATTCATATATTCCACTCATTTTCCTTAAACAACACACCTACACCACCATATCTATCTGCCCTACCATGCCACAATAACTGGTAACGACAATCTCTCCTGACACTCATTACGGCTGATCCTCCTCTTGCACACATCCAACATCCACCCGCCTCCTACTCAATGTCCCAACTACTTCCTCCATTCTACCCATCAAACTTCCCACATTCCATGATGCCATTCTAACCCCCTTGGGTGATTTAGTTTGCTTGCTTTGATTCCCTTTCTTTTTGTCATAATCGGTAAAAATAACGTGGACAGACACACCACAGGCCTCACCCAGCCACAGAGTCCCAAGTCCAGGCATGGGATCTGGGACCCATAGACCAACCAGCAGCGACCAGTAGCTCTGGCAGTTGCCTTGGGACACCCTGCTAAGACAGCTACAGGGACACCCTCCAAGCACACCTTGGCACTGTAACTTCCCCGCCATTATACACCCACCGATAGGGGAGCCTCCTGGGGCGTTGCTCCCACGTTTTGGCCCCTCCCTACTGGGTGGAAGTTATTTCTAAATTGCGGAATTCTCAAATCGTGGCGTGTGCTCAGTACCATAAAGCCCCAATTTAGGAGATTTCACTGTATATATTGGTATACAAAGATAAATACAGTAAACCCTTGATAAGCCAAACTTTTAGAAGCCGGAATCTTCAGTTAGCCGAACTCAGGCCGAGACCACGTATGAAAGTAGGCCAAAATGCGAAAGTAGGGGGAGAAATGGCGCCAAGCGGACTCGTGGCACCAGTCTGCTGCTTGCTTTTGGAGACGGTAGTTGCGCCATTCTTACTGTCATTTAGTGCTGAACAGTGCTCTCCTTTTGCCTTCTGCCTTGCCATGGAAGGTTCATAGCTTAAAAGAAGTGATACTGGCACCTCTAGTCGTAAAGAAATGAAGCTAAAAAAAAAAATGTGCGGGTGTGACAGTGTAGTGATCATGATTAAAGTTCAGTACTATTATCACTGAAAGTGTTACACTGCAGTCTATTACAGTGATTACATTTAAGGTTAGTTCTTAATATAGAGTGAAATAAATACTGGGTACTGTTTAGAATGTACGTTAAAGTATGAACTAACCCACCTCCACCAACTCCGTCTCCAAAACAAAACAAACTGCCGAACTTCGAAGAATCTACTGCTTCTAACGAAAGGTGTTACATTGCAGTCTATTACAGTGATTACATTTAAGTTTAGTTCTTAATATAGAGTGAAATAAATACTGGGTACTGTTTAGAATTTACGTTACAGTATGAACTCAACCACCTCTGCCTCCAAAACAAAACAAACTGCCAAAGAATCTACTGCTTCTAACGAAAGGTGTTACACTGCAGTCTATTATAGTGATTACATTTAAGTTCAGTTCTTAATATAGAGTGAAATAAATACTGGGTACTTTTAAGAATTTACGTTCAAGTGTGAGTTAAACCACCTCCATCTCCAAAACAAAACAAACTGCCGACGATCTTCTGCCTCTGACGAAAGGCAAATTATGTGCAGTGAATTCTTTCTTTTTTGTCTTTCTTTATTAATTTATACACTGTATATGCTCCTTTACTTTAGTGTTAAGAAGACAAGTAATAAGTATTGTTATTGCAATTTGGGGGGGTGAAAATCCTTCTCCAACACACGTTACTGACAGTCCGTACTGCCTCTGTGAATGATTTTCTACCAATTAACCACTTCAGTACTGTGACGTCTATTTCTACTTTATTTACGCTTCCTCCAGCCGATTTTATGGCACTCTGGACTGGACTCACATACTGAAGGGGCTAACGAAGGCTGTACCAACCCCGTGCACTTCCACAGATCCAACCTACACTGACTAAAATTGTCTGGTGGCAGCAAGAACAAAATGAAAATACACCCAGCACTGAAGGGGTTAAATGTATATTAAATGTACTATATTGTTTTTTGTCATAACTAATTTATTTATATATGCTTCTTTAATTTAGTGTTGAAAGGACAAGTAATAGGTAATGTCATAGCAATTTTGGGGAGTGATAATTCGGTAATTTAGCAATTTTGGGGGGTGATAATTCGGTAA
>JAGKTI010005020.1:0-11392 GCA_018397915.1 Birgus latro
AGACAGTAGGAGAATGGATACAGAAGATGTGCAGATTGGCCTGGGAGGACAGTAGAGTCCTCAAGGATTGGAAGTCAAGTATAATTATTCCCCTGTACAAAGGAAAAGGGGGAAAAAGAGTGTGTGGTAATCATAAAGGCATATGTTTTCTTAGTGTAATAAGAAAAGTATATGGTACAAGACTTATTGATAGAGTTAGGGAAATAACAGAGGAATTAGTTGGAGAAGAACAAGGAGGTTTTAGGAAGGGAAGAGGTTGTGTAGATCAGATATTCATCCTAAGGTCTTTAGTGGAAAAGTTTCATCAGAAGGGGAAAAAGTTGTATGTGGCCTTCATGGATCTGGAGAAAGCACATGACAGAGTGGATAGACAAGAAATGTGGAAAATAATAATATATGGAGTAAACGGGAAGCTGCTGAATGCCATGAAGAGTACCTAATTTTGCGGCATATAAGACGCTGCATTAAGAAAGATGTACCCTAATTCTGGAAGGTAGTTCTGAGAAAAAGTTTGTCTGGCCCACAACTACAGAAAGGTTGCTTGATACAAGTTGTTTTCACTTATATACACACTCATCCTTCAAAATCTCTATTCAGTACAGTTCATCAGTCACTGGTTTCATTGTTTTCATATAAATGAACTGCACAATAAAAAAAAATACTAATACAGCTCCTTCCTCATAAAGTTCCTTAGTGCCATGATGCCATCTTAAACATGTTCATTAACTGTCCAATTTCATTTGTACAAGAGTCAGAATTAATATTCCTAATAATTTCAGTATAGAGATAAATACTATTTTTGTTGAAATGACTTTACAACTCCACAACTCAATAAAATGCATTCTTTCAATCATTTCAGAAAATATAATGGCCATTAAAAGTAGAAATACACTTTTCTATCTATAAATCAATTGCTTGTATGGTATGTTAAAATCAGAGATATCACAAACAATACAAAAAATCAAGTTGAATGAAAGTTTAAAGCATATTATTCACCCTAAAATTACAGTTACCAACCTTGGATCTTGTCCACTTCATCCTTCAAATCTCCGATGTTCTGGTACTTTCTCACATCCAATCTCATCTCAACTTGTATTCAAAACATGAAAAATTGCCCCTGATGCCATATTACCTACAGACAACACACACACACACACACACACACAAGCACTCATTTGTCCCACTTCTCTCACTACCAGTATCTCACTGCCAGCTGTATGTATAACTGAACAGAATTTAATAAAAACACTGTCATTCACAAAAACTTGTTGCATAAAGTGAAAACATCTACTGTTACATTTGGTAAACTAGTGCCTGGTAACTAATACACACACACATATACACACACACAGGTCGCAGAGGGAGTGAGAAGGAGCTGCTCCTGGATCGAGGGGAAATAATCGCAGAACTAGCAGCGAAAAGGAGATAGCCTATTGTGATTATGTGGTTGAATGCGTGAGTGGTGGTCCCGTCGGATATTAGTTTTAAAAAACGCAAGTTTCGGCCCTAAAAATACAAGACAAAGTGAAAAAGAAAGTTTCCATATGGTTGCATCATGGCGGAGAGAGACGGAAGATTGTATACAACTGGCGAGGGGGAATTTGTGGGCTTCACCGAGCTAAATGTAGGCAAAGGAAGTGATAAGCTGCAAGAAACAAGAGTAGCAGGTGTAGAGAAAACGGCGGAGAGGAATGTCCAGGAGTTAAAAAAGGTATGGGAAGTAATTAAGCAGCTGCAGGAATGGACCATAGAGCAAGAGAGAGAGATCAAAGTCCTACAGAATAGACTGGAAAGTGTTAGCACACGTAGTGAGGAACAAGAAAAAGAAGTTACAGAATTAAAGGCGAATAACGAATCCGCATCAAATGAAATAAAACAGCTGAAGAGGGAGAATAAGAGGTTGGAAGAAGAAAGGGACAGAATAAAAAGTAAACTAGATGAATACGAATCAAAATCGAGGAGGCAAGATGAGCATATTCAGGAAATTAAGGAGCAACATAAGGGGTGGAAGAAAATACAGGAGGAAGGAAATGTAAATTTGAAGGAAATCATAGAACAACAAAGTAAGGAAAAAGTGGAGAAGGAAGTACTAAGAAGTAGAGAATCTTTGGTCAGGGATGTAGCAGACAAGAAAAAATGTGTGATAATCTCAGGAATAAAAGAAAAACGAATGACAGTAAGATCTGAAAGAGAGAGAGAGGAACTGAGCAAGGCTAAAGAAATAATAGCAGTGGTTATGGAAGGAAACAATGAAGCCCAAGAAGAGATTGAAGAAGTGTTTAGGTTAGGAAAGTACGAGGATGGTGGGGCAAGGCCCTTGAAAGTAAAGTTTAAGTCCCAAGTAATAGTGAATGAAATCATAAGTAGAACGTGGAAATTGTCAGAGAAAGAGGGGTTTAAAAATGTTTGGATTAGGAGAGATGCAAATGAAGAGGAAAGAGCTAAATTAAAGGAGTTAGTAAAGGAAGCAAAGATAAAAAACGAACAACGAACGGAGAAAGAGAAGACAGAGTTCTGTTGGAGAGTTATGGACCAGAAATTGAGAAAGTGGTACCGACGGAAGGAAGGAGAGACGAGAGAATAAAAAATGATGAAAAAAGTTTGAAAGTGGCGTACACAAACACTGATGGACTAATATCGGCAAGGTTAGAAATCAATGATTTTTTGAGGGCACACGAACCTGATGTTATGTGCTTTGTAGAGACTAAATTGAAAGAAGATACTGATATTCATATGGGAGGTGGGAAATACAAATTATGGAGAAGAGACAGAAAAGAAAAAATGGGAGGAGGAGTGATGATAGCAGTGAAGGACAACATAAACGTAGATACTGTGGAAATCGCAGAGGGCAGGGCCGAAGCCATAAATTTGAAACTAGAAACTGGGGAGAATGGTAAGAGAGATATGGCAGTGGTATATGTTCCCCCTAAGACGAGAGCATGGAATGACGATGAATACCAGGAGATGTTGTCAGACATGGTTAGTTATCTACAGAAAGTGATCGAGAAAAGCAACAATATAATCCTAATGGGTGACTTTAATTGTAAAGAGGTGAACTGGGAGGCAGCGAAGATTCGTGGGGCACTAAATTGTTAAATATAGCAATGAATAATGTAATGACACAGTGGGTTAAAGAAGAGACACGATTCAGAGGTGATGACACACCAGCAAGATTAGATTTGCTACTATCCAAAGAACCTGATGTAATTGAATCGTTAAATTATCTGTGTCCTATAGGAAAAAGTGATCATGTGGTCATTGAGTTCCAGATGATAATAGGGAACGTGGTGCCAAGAGATGAGCTTTATAGGCAAGGAAGATACAACTTTGGGAAAACAAACTTTGCAGAATTGAGAAAATTTTTTGAAAATGCGGACTGGAGAAAATTCAGAGAAACAAGAGAGATACAGAGGAAGTGGGATATCTTTTTAGACCTCTACAATCTGGGAGTGGAAAAATATGTGCCAAGAGTAAGTGGGAAAGAAAACAGGAAAAAGGTGTGGTTTAATAGAAAGTGTATAATAGCGAAAAAAGAGAGGGACATGGCATGGAACAAATGGAAAAAGAGAAGTAATATCAGAAAAAAGGAAGAATATAAAAGAACTAGAAATGAATATACAAGAATACGTAGAGAGGAAGAAAGGAACTTTGAAAAAGGTATAATTGACAAATGTAAGGATGAACCCAAATTGTTTTATAGATTTGTTAATGGCAAATTGAAGCAAAGGGAAGGAATCACCAAACTGAAAGTAGAAGGAGAGGTCTACAAGGATGCAGTAATGCATGCTGAAGTAATGAACAAATGTTTCCAATCGGTTTTCACTAAGGAAAGGGAGTTTGTGGAAGGAGAGGGAATGATTAGAAATGTAGTGATAAAAGATATAAAAGTGGAAGTGCAGGAAGTGTATAAATTACTGGGAGCTCAAGATGTAAGGAAGGCCCCAGGACCGGATGGAATCTCTAATTGGGTACTGAAGGAATGCAGAGAACAACTGGCGGATAAGATTCACAATTTAATTGTGTGCTCCTTGGAAGAGGGGAAAGTGCCTCGGGAATGGAAGAGGGCAAATGTGGTGCCAATCTATAAGGGAGGAAACAAGGAAGAACCCCTGAATTATAGACCAGTGTCCCTAACCAGTATGGTTGCGAAATTGTGTGAGAGAATCCTGAAAGATAGATGGATAAAATATCTGGAAGAGATGAATATTTTGACTGAAAGTCAGTTTGGATTCAGAAGTGGAATGTCATGTGTCTCCAACTTGTTGAGCTTCTACTCAATGGCGATTGACGTGCTACAGGAGAGAGACGGTTGGGTGGATTGTGTGTACTTAGATCTGGAGAAGGCCTTCGACAAAGTACCCCACAAGAGACTATTATGGAAATTAGAGCATATAGGAGGACTTAAGGGAAGCCTCCTGGAATGGATGAGAGACTTTCTGAGTGACAGACAAATGAGGACAGTAATAAAGGACAGGACATCTGGATGGAGGGAAGTAACAAGTGGTGTCCCACAGGGCTCGGTGTTGGCACCAGTAATGTTCTTGATTTATGTAAATGATATGGTAGATGGAGTGAACAGCTATGCAAGCCTGTTTGCTGATGATGCAAAGATCTTGAGAAAGATAGAGGTTGAAGAGGACAGTAAAATGCTACAGGAGGATCTGGATAGGATATATGATTGGAGCCGGATGTGGGAAATGAAATTCAACGCAAAAAAATGTAAAATATTGGAAATGGGTAAAAGTACCAAGAGGCCATCATTGAATTATTTGATGGGTAATGAACCAATTAGAAAAGCGAGAGAAGAGAAAGATTTGGGAGTGCTGGTCCAGGATAGTTTGTCACCTGAAAAGCACATAAATAAGATAGTGAGAGAGACATATAAACTCTTGACCAATATAAGAGTGGCATTTCATTACATGGATGAGGAGATGATGAAAAAACTGATAGTGGCCATGATCCGCCCCAGGTTAGAATATGCAGCAATAGTGTGGTCCCCACACAAAAAGAAAGATATAACCAAGACTGAGAGAATACAAAGAACAGCAACCAAGATGGTCCCTAGTCTGGCAGATTTGCCATACAGGGAGAGGCTGGAAAGGCTGGATTTGCCCTCCTTAGAGGAAAGGAGAAAGAGGGGTGACATGATTGCAGTGTTCAGGACCATGATAGTAGATAAAATTGACAGAGAAAATCTGTTTGTGTGGGATGAGAGAGCAACAAGAGGACACAGAATGAAACTAAAGAAGCCAAGCTGCTCGAAGGACATCAAGAAATTTAGTTTTCCGTATAGATGTATAGACCTGTGGAATAGCCTGGACAAAGAGATAGTCCGGTCTAAAAAAACTTAAATGAGTTTAAGGCAAAATTTGACTTATTGAGAAACAGAGACGGGACCCCACGAGCGTAGCTCATTTCCTGTATATCACAATTAGGTAAACACAATTAGGTAAATACACACACACAATGTACACACCAAATTTGCAGCAATAGCACCACATCAGTCACAATTTGGAGGTGCCGGTAACTTCACTATCTGCCAAAGATACGAAAATAATGTTTTGCTGGTACTGGACACACAAATAAAAATCATCACATGAAGGTCAATAAACATTCCAGTGCCCTTACAACATTTCATTCGGTCAATCAACATTTTAATCATTTCCATCCATCCATCCATTATCCAATCCTACGTCGCCACATGAGGAGCGTAGGAACCCCGGGCTAGGCAAGTTGGTCCATGCATTTTAAGATAGGAGTGACCAGCCTCATTCATCCCTGAGTGGCATTATGTGAGCAATAATCCTCAACCACCCCTTGAAATATAAACCTACACAGGCTCAATCCAACTGGAGCATCTTAATTACCCACTAAACCACCAGGCGCCATAATTTGGTTATATGGTTACCACCCAGCATAGTAAATGGTTTTGGCTTGTCACTCAGTGTAGTGTCACCCATAAGCAGAATGATGAGGAAAGAACGAAGGCAAGACAAAAGAGGAAGTGTAAAGTAACCCACAGGCACAAGAAAGAGGAAAGAATGAAAGAGAGAAAGATGGAAGAGGGAGGATGGAAGAGAGGAAAGGGCAGACACCCAAATCAGCACTACATCAAATAAGTGGATGGTGAGTGCCTATTTCATTCATCTCAAAAATAGCAAGGTGAGTAAAAGACTAAATGACTATTCAACCTTCAATGTAAGTTAATTTCTTTGAATAAAATCATCTGGCATGCAAGAATAAAATACCCCCAACAAGACGATACTGGGTTGAAGGGACTTAGGCAGCTTCCTGTGCCACTCCCCTCCCTCCTTCACCACACACACACACAAACACACACATATATAGTAGACTATGCAGCTGTGATATGGTCACCTCATCTGAGAAAACATACTGATAAACTGGAAAAGGTACAACGGATGGTGATGAGGATGAGACCATGCTTAAAGGAACTGACCTACAAGGAGAGATTGGATAAACTGAAATTATCAACACACTGTGAGAGAAGGGAAAGAGGAGATTTGATTACGATGTTTAAAAATGTAAGAGGTCTAGAAAAGGTGGAAAGAGAGAATCTTTTTGCATTGGACGATGGAAGAACAAGAAGTCATGAATTTAAATTGTGGAAAAGTAGATGCCTTAAGGATCTTAAAAGGTTCAGTTTCCCAAAAAGAAGTATAAGTACTTGGAACAACTTAGACAAGGAGGTGGTGAAAGCAAAAGGCATCCATGTGCTTAAAACTAGAGTGGATAAAAGTACAGTAGATATTGAGACAGGACAATATGAGCTTAGCTCAATTCCTGTATACTACAAATAGGTAAATACCAATAGGTAAATACACAGTCTGCATTTACCCATGCTGATCATGACAGCTTTGTATACCTTTACAACAATAAATATTTTAATCAATCAATCAATCGGCTTTGCTACAACAGCAGTGAGGCGGAAGGTGAAAAGGAATGATCACTAACCACTGCGCTTGAGATTCTGGCATGAAAACAACAAAAATGGCGTGCATTGTTATGAACACCTGTCATGCACTGCTAATTCCAAATACACTGTACTACTTAGGCTACTCAATAAATTTATTCCATTTCATAACTAAGTATGGTACTGTACTTGGCTAAGCCCTGAGTGGCTTAGCCACTGTTAAAGTGTTTTAGTCACAGCAGTGTAGCTGTAATTTCAGACTGTATGGTATATCATTAAAATTGTCTTTCCTGTTTTCACTAATATAAGATTGTTTCCTTCTATGGTGGTCTTGTTTCAAATAAAACAAAATATCAGTAAGAGACACTAGTCTAACAGGGGTCACTGAATTTCCACATGTGACAAAAGTTTATGATGACTCAATATTGTCTCACCAGCCGGCATTTCTCCAACATAACTGCTCTGCTAATTAGTGAGTGGACAGCCAGCGAAGTGTTCATGACTGCCGTTCAGAAAATTAACTGGCAGTTCATCAGTAATCATGTTAGCTTGTTAGAGTTGGGTGTATGCTAGACACTAAACTATCATACTGCTAAACTGCTATCCTAAACAACTACAGTACACTGCTAAACTGCTACATTGCCTCATGGCCAATTGTAAACAAAATATGAATGCTTTGTGTGTTTATCTTGAGTATCTAAATTCTGCTGAGTATATACTGAACTGCTTTGCTTGTAATCTAGAAACTATCTGTGATTGCCAAGCAGTGAGATGATCATTTGTATAACAGTATCTTCTAAACTGAGCCAAGATAACTCCTGCCTAATTTATCACCTCTTGCCTTGAGGACACATGGGAATATTTCAGGGTAATTTTTATATATATATAAAAAAAAAAAAAGTGCGACTTGCACCTTGGATGCCGTGAAATATGGTACATATATGGGTGCTATGGCTGCAGTGTGTGTGGATGGTGAACTGAGTGAATTTTTCTATTTGAATACTGCACTGAAATGGGGACGTGTCATGTCTCCATGGTTGTTCAATCTGTATATGGATGGGGTTATATAAAAGAGATACATGGCAGAGCAGTGGATGCTGGAGTGACCCTAAACAGAGAGGGCAGCATTTGGAAATTTCCTGTTATGCTGTTTGCAGATGATGCTGTGCCATTAAGTGAAGACGAAGGGGAACTGCAAGGCTTGGTGAATGAGTCTGGGAGTGTGTGTGTAAGAAACAGAATCTAAAAGTGAATGTTGGGATGAGTAAAGTTATGGTCTTTGAGAGAAATGAGGTCACTGAATGCACAGTGAGGTTGTATGGTGAGGAAATGGAAAATGTAAGTGCATTTAAGTACTGTACTATGGTAGTGTGATGAGTAAGGGTGGAAGTTTGGAGGATGAAGTGCTTGAAAGGGTACAACAGGGAAGAAATTTGCTGATTCTTTGAAAGCAGTGATAAGAAATTGGAATGTGAGCATGGATGTAAAAAAGTCGCTGCATGATAGTATTGTGATACTTACTCAAACCTGTGGAAGTGAAGCTTGGAACTTGTTGGAGGGACACAAGTCAAAAGTGAGAGCAGTGGCAATAAGTTATTTGAAAGGAGCATGTGGAGCTACATGGTGAGACTGACTGACAAATGAGGAAGTGAAAGATCATTGTGGTGTGGATGTGGATGTGATAGAACACGTGAGAAGAAATACACTGAGGAGGTTTGGCCATGTGAAGAAGATGGAGAGCGAGAGACGAATGGGGAGAGTGTATGTGAGGTGGAAGGGGGGAGAGGGAGGGGGAGGATGAGGTGGAGGGATGGAGAGGAGAGGTAAATGAAGGAGAGGGAGATGTAAGTTGGGGGAAGGACAGCGAAATGGCAGGGGACAGGGCGACATGGAGCCAATTTGTTTGTGGACACCCGTTATGAGATTAAGGCATCTGGCAATAGATAGGTAGATTTTTCGCATATGCTAGACAAACTTAGATTTGCAAGCAACATTCAAATTCAAAATTAAATTCCTTAAAGTCCAAATAAGGCAGTATTAATTATGTTGTGTATATTATTTGATAATACAATAAACATTTTACAGAAGATTAACAGAAAAAAGGAAAAGAAACTGAAATTCTGCTCACAGCTCCTGTACCATCGAAAGTAAAGGTTAAACCTATGTCACATTACTGATGGAACATCACCAGAGAGTGTGTATGTTCTTACATAATTATTCTTACCTAACAGTATCTTAACAAGAATGAGTCAAGATCATATTGTCCTGCATATTAAATCACTTTTATCATGCATATCCTTTTATTTATGAACTGTTTTGGCACACATTATTTCATTCAGCAGTGCATTCCACTGATCAATTGCCCTATCTGGGGAACTGAATTTCCTTACATCTTTATCACCTCTCTTTTTTTGTAGCTTTTTGCAGTGTCCTCTTGCTGGTGCTTCCCCATAGGTTATATACTCATTTATGTCTATTTTCTCTATCCCTGAGATGCATTTTTATAGCATAATCATGTCTCCTCTTTTCCTTCTCTCCTGTTGTGTTGATGGACTCAATTTTTCTAGTCTTTCTTCGTAGCTTAGATCCCCTAAGCTTGGTACCCATCATGTAGTGGCCCTTGGTACTTTTACAACCTTATCTATGTGTTTTTTGAGATGAGGATTCCAGACTATTGATGCATACTCCAGGGTCGGTCTGATGAATGATGTTATCTTTCTCAGCATGTCTTCATTTATGTATGTGATAGCTATTCTCATATTAGCAGGCAGTGTATACATGTTCCATACCTTCTCACTGATAGTCTGTTATAGGAGATACCACACTAAGGCCAAAACAAGGTACAGATACTACATACCGCCAGAATTTGTAATTTCTAATTTTATTTTGCAGACAATGCATACTGCTCACATAAGGGTGTTTTTTCATAAAAATATTATGCAGCTACAAATTTTTGTCATTCATTTAAGCTGTGTTTGGTGCCTAATAATGAGGTCACAATATACTTTGTGATCTTGATCGAATGTTTTGTGGCGTTGGTTATATACGTCAAGGGTTAAAGATGTATTGGTTTTACACATACGTACGAATATTACTTGATTTATACTTTAATTCAAATACTCCCAGTGGTCACCAGCAAAAGTATTAAAAAAAAGTTTCACCAGATAGTTGCTGCCTGCGGTACACCATGCTCTCCATCCCACTTGCCTCCTGCACATCTCTTCCCACACTTTTCTTCTTACTGGTTCTGTCTTGGCAGATGGGAACCTGGCCCAGCCTCTGACATATCTTGCACCCTTCTTTCTTGTTGTCGTCTTTCTTGAATCTGACTTGCGGTCAACCACAGCATATATAAAGTACAGTACTGTATGTCATACTGAATGTGAATGTTTACAAAGTCTGCTGACAAAAGCTCGTACACCAGGCACCATACAGGTCTGGAGTCAAGACCGCTTTTTCCATCTTTGTACAGCAGATAAAACTGTTAGTTTATCTTGACAGCAATGTCCATGACTTTAAAATGGTGTCAGTTCATGTAAAGTCGAATATTAATATAGCTACTCAATTGTACTGATCATTATTTACCTTATACAGTACATAACAGATTCTCGTAATGGTTATAATGGTTGGTAATGGTGAAATATAAGCAGGTACACATATAATCTGTAATAATAATACTTTAGACATATATTATCTATTATTTGCTTCTCAGGCAGTGAAATGTTTCAGCATATATGAGCTTATAGTTAAATCGTCTGTAATTCTTTGCCGAGTTTGTTCCTTTGCCACCTGCAATCTTCTGTCCATAGGAACTGCAGTGTCTGATGAAAATCTTATTTTTTTCTTTTAATACCTTTGCTGGTGACCACTGGGAGTATCCGAATAAAAGTATATCCGTACATGTGTGTATTAACCAATAAATCTTCATCCCTTGATGTATATAACCAACACCACAAAACATAAGAACAACAATATTAGGCACCAAACACACCTTAAATGAATGAGAAAAATTTGTACGAAAAAACACCTGTATGTAAGAATTATGCATTGTCCTCAAAATATAATCAGAAATTAAAAATTCTGATGGTGTCTAGTACCCACTCCTTACTGTGAATGCTCCTATTGATAATCACTCCTAGGACTTCCTAACTTATAATCCCAATCTGTTTTTTTTCCACTTTTACCAACTTTAATTAAATGGTAAGGGGTTGGCAATAACCAACACCTACTTTCAGCACAAGATGATCCACAGGTATACATGGAGAGCCATAAGGAGGATGGATGGTGAGTTTGTAGAACGAAAGGTAATGATAGATTACGTGTGTGTGGATGAGCGAATGAGAAGACAAGTGTTGGATGCAGGAGTGTGGAGAGGGTGGGGGAATGGAATCTCTGACCATCACTTAGTGATAGCCAAGGGAAGGCTGGAAAGAAAGTGGGTGAAGCGACCAAGGGGAAGAC
>JAGKTI010005020.1:21257-47246 GCA_018397915.1 Birgus latro
CGCATCTTCGTCGGAGAAACCCACAAATTCACTTTCGTCAGACGTAAACAAACCGCCGTCGCTTTCCGCCATGATGCAACCATATGGAAACTTTTCTATACTGTATCTTGCTCTCTTTATCCCAAAGCCCGCTTTTTTTTTTTTTAAACTAATGTCCGACGGGACCACCACTCACGCACTCATTTCCGTAATCACAATAGGCTGGTTTCCTTTCGCCGTTGTGTGTGTGTGTGTGTGTGTGTGTGTGTGTGTGTGTGTGTGTGTGTGTGTGTGTGTGTGTGTGTGTGGCCTGACTCGCAAGTTCGTACGAGTACTAGTCCACCGCAGTGCCTGACAAAAGAATGCTGTCTAGGTATTTGTGTCAAACTTCATTCAAGCCACAGTGATATATTATTATGGTCTAAATGTTCCCTACGTTCTTGTTCAAGGGTTTTACAAACTAGGGCAGCCAACAGAAACTGGGATACAACCATATCTTTGAAAAAGAATCATCGTTACAGCATTAGTTCACACCTAAAATGGTGGAGCAGTAAATGCTACAGTCTAGGGTTTAGGGATAAAACAAACATTTATATATTTTTCATCATCACTCGGCTGAATCCGATACGATTCTAATTATCAGATAATTTTTCCCTTCTGATACCGATATTAATCAGTTTTCACCTGCCAACTTACAACACTAGCCGACAACATACTTCCGATAGGCGATGGAAAAGTTTTTTGAGATTTTAGGTTACTAAGCCATTGACCCCAAACATATCCACACTGAACCTGTTAAATCGGTATTAATTTACGATTTATCAGTATGTGACCAGTTCTTACTTGACGTAACCCAATCGTAAATTGAGTTATGACTGTACTGTGTTATAAATGAATTAATACTGATTCTCTGCTTAATGCTGCTCATGACTCATTATACCAGTATGCTATGAAGTAATATACAGTAAGTCCTCCTATTTCAACGAATTTTACTTCGATGCTTCACTTTTCGCGAAAGAAATATGTCGCAAACTTCGTCATTTTCCCCCAACCTCGACGCTCCCAGCCGGCTGCCAACACTCAGCAGATGACGAATATGCTCCCATGTTTGTAAACAAAGAAGATGGCGACTACTTCAGCTCCATAATACAAGTGCATATATATATAAGAATGATTATTAATGTGTTAAACGTGAGTTTTGTTGACACTTGAGCATACAAACTTTATCAAATAAACGTCTTCAATCAATACATGATCTTGAAGCATCTGCCATCCTCACTGTTTTGGTAGCTCAGCTGATGTAAGGCTATTAAACAAGTCAATATTCCAACGGCTATCAGATAAACTGGTTATTAGACTTTATTTCTTGCTTTAACGTTATTTAATACTATTTTAACTTGCACATATACTTACCAGAACAGTAATATAAATATTGAACTTAGAAATTCAGTCCTATGGAAAAGTACTACCACAAATCTTAAAAGAACAACTAATCCAGTCAACATCCCAATGGCTATCAGGTAAACTGGTTATGAGACTTTATTTCTTGCTTTAACGTTATTTAATAGTACGTATTTTAACTTGCACAAAAACTTACCAGAACAGTAAGGTAAATATTGAACTTAGAAATTCAGTCCGTTGCAATAGCACTACTGCAAATCTTAAAAGAACAACTAATCCAGTCAACATCTCAATGGCTATAAGGTAACCTGGTTATGAGACTTTATTTCTTGCGTTAACATTATTTAATAGTATTTTAACTTCCACATAAACTTACCAGAAGAGTAATGTAAATGCTGAACTTACAAATTCAATCCTGTGGAGTGTGGAAAAACAGAACAGTGAATCATGTGATCAAAACAAACCGTGTGGGCTGCAGTTGAGGGTTTGGCCTTTTAATGGCCTTTGTTACACTTTTAATGTCTTTTCAGGTACATGTTTATTGTGTTAGGCTGTATAAGCAACTAGTAAACACTCATTTAATTTTGGGTAGGGCCTGTTTGGTGTTATAGTACTTTGTGATAGGGTAGGTACCTGTCCCACTGGAACGCCCATCTATTTTTCCCATTGATTCTTAACTTCACACTTCGATGTTTAAAGTTTCGCAACGTTTTGGTGGAACATCGAAACAGCGAAAAACGAGGACTTACTGTATTTCCTTTTGGTGCTCATCACCCCTTAGTTATATACCAGAGTATGTCTTACATAAAGCTGGTTCACTTAAGAGTACAGACATGCCACGCTAGCGACATAGATCTATGTCCCCCTCTAAAACGCCAGTGACATAGATCTACGTCCTGCAGCATTCAGAATTCAATGCATGCAACCGAAGTAAAATGGAAGGTTATAACGTACCTCACTAACTTCAGACATTTCTCCGCTACGTTTAAAACACTGATTTAGGAGCGCAGGAGGCAAGTGACAGTCTTCGCAGGCTCACAGCTGCTATGCTTTCTCAGTAACCTTGAAGATTTCAGAGGATGAGTGGCACCAACCTTACTCAATTCAATCACCTTTCTGGCTTTGGAGATTAATTTTATTAGTGCCAGGGATCTTATATTGATGTATTAACCCTATCTGGTAATGAAAAAAAATCCAAAAATGATTCACACGCTCACAGCCACTCTGCTCTCTCAGGAATCTTGAAGATTTCAGAGGTCGAGTGGCACCAACCTGACTCGATTCAACCATCCTCTGGCTTTGGTGATTACTTTTATTAGTGCCAGGGAACTTATACTGATGTATTAAGCCCGTTCAGCCAGAAAAAAAAAAAATCCAAAAATGGCCGGCATAGAGCGGTATCAGTCCCCCCCTCCCCAGAACAGTACAAGTTAACCTAAGTCTTGTTTTCCACGTACCACTAACATGGGCCTGACAGATTGTTCTGATAGTATTTCTCCATCTTTCTCTGTCTTATGGCAGCTCTCTAGCAACATTCTCTAGATTTAAGGTCGGTCGGTCTTTCTTTCCATCATTCTTTTCTCATCCTTCTGCCTATGGATGACTTTATACTCCCTCTTCTGTCTTTCTTTCCTCTTCCTTCTGCCTGTGGGTGACTCTACATCAGGAAACCATTTACTATGCTGGATGGTAACCATATAACAAAATTATGGCGCCTGGCGGTTTAGTGGGTAATTAAGGTGCTCCAATCGGACTGAGCCGGTGAAGGTGTATATCCAAGGGGTGATTGGGGTTTACTGCTCACACAATGCCACTCAGGGATGAGTGAGGCTGGTCACTCTCATCTTAACCCGCCCAGTCCCCCCCACGCACGATGCATGTCACAACTTTTTTTCACGCAGAGACCCACTGACGTGCATTGTACGTCAGTCAATTGCAAAGTTTGTCTTTTGCACATTTTTCAAGTTTCGCAAGTGATTTTTGGTAGGCATATGTGGGAGACCCTCCTCTACCCCCTGCCAGGTGGCAACACTGCCTGACCCTGTTCAACCCCCCCCCCGGGGGTGCGTGATTTTCTCGCAACTCACCTGTTAGCAGTGACCTGGCCAGTAAAGACGTGTAGCACCACCGTCTCTCTGATGACGAAATTCAAGGCAGAAGTGATTCCTGATGTGGAAGACAAAGATTATGTGGCACCAAAGTTAGTAATGAACAGAAGTAATGAGGAGGTAACATCGCCAAGTTAGGTACAATATGTTGACGTATTTGGTAAGAGAACAACACTTATATCACCTATATTATTGTGTGAAAAGCAATATACTCTTGTATTACACATAAATTCGTACCAAATAAATAAATATCTACGAGGCTGTGTGGTTCTGGTTAAGTTTCCCTCACATAGGGATTGTATTTTATGGAGCGCGGCATGTAAAAAAACGATTGTCAGGTGAGGGATCTCTTACCTGTTTAGAATATTTTTCACTTCAGGTGAATGCTTTCTCACTGAATTTTCAATGTTTCTCACCAAAACCGAAGGTTCGAGCCAAAAAAAAGACAAGTTGAAAATCGGTCGGGTTCTGGGGGTGGGTTGGGTAAAAAAGCGGTCGAGACTGGGTGGGTTAAATGTCAGGACCAACTCGCCTAGCCCTGGGCTCCTACGCTCCTCATGGGGTAACGTAGGATTGGATGATGGATGGATGGATACACACCATTTTAACATGTCTTCCTCAGTCTATTTCTCTGTCAATGGCTCAGCACCTCAGAGCTTCTACACTTCTCCACCCAACTCCTTGGGTCCACGTTTTCAGTATACCCAAACATTTCAAGTCTTCTTTCTACTTCCTTCTTGATGCTCTCCATCCCCAGTAGATACTGGTAGCATTTCACTACCAAAGAAGGGTGACCATTTGCAACCCTCTATCATCCAATTGCTCTAAAATCCTGTATCTCAAAAGTTTTTGAGTCTATTCTTAACAGAAAAATTTTAAAGCATCTTTCCTATCACAACCTCCTTTCTGACTGTCAGTATGGGTTCCATCAAGGACACTCCACTGGCGATCTTCTCACCTACCTTTCAGACTCCTGGTCATCCTCCTTTCGGGACTTTGGTAAAAGCTTTGCCATTGCCCTTGACATCTCAAAGGCTTTCGATCAAGTCTGGCATAAATCTTTAATTTCCGAACTGCCCTCTTACGGTTTCTATCCTTCTATCTGTGCCTTCACCTCTAGCTTCCTTTCTCATCGTTCTGTGACTGCTGTTGGGGATGGCCGTCATTCTTCTCCAAGATCTGTCAGTGGTGGTGTTCCTCAGGGCTCTGTCCTATAACCAGCTCTCTTTCTTTTATTCATAAGTGACCTTCTGAGCTGTGCTTCTGGCCCTGTCCACTCGTGTGCTGATGACTCCGCGCTTCACCTCTCCATTCGGTTCCCGCAGCGTCCATCTCAGCAGTTGCTTTGACAAACAAAGGATGAGGCTGTGGCACACCTGGCATTTGACTTGGCTGGTATCTCTGACTGGGGTAAAAGTAGTCTTCTTGTTTATAATGCATCCGAGACTCAGTTCTTACACCTATCAACCTGGCAAGGTCTTCCACAGGAGTATCCACTAATGTTAACAATATCCAGCTTAATTCTACATACTCGAGACTTATCTTGGAAAGATCATATTGCATCTCTCGTAAAATCTGCTTCCAAGAGATTGAGCGTGTTAAGCCGACTCCGTACCTTTTTTGCCCCTGCACAGATGTTGACTTTATACGCGGGTTTTATTCGCCTGTGTAGAGTACAATTCTCATGTGTGGGGAGGCTCCCCACATGCAGCTCTTCTCAGTGGAGTGGAGTCGGGGGCTTTTTGTCTCATTAATTCTCCTCCTCTTACTGGCTCCCTTCGGCCTCTGTCTCTTCGCCGCACTGTTGCATCTTTGTCCCTTTTCTGTCGCTGCTTTGGTGGTTGCTGCTCCTCTGAACTGTCTGCTTGCATCCCTCCACCTCTACAATGGGTGCATGGCATCCGTCTGGCAACGGGTTCCCATCCCTTTTCTGTCCAGCTCTCTAGTGCAAGAGTTAACCGTTACTCCCAGTCCTTCATTTATGCAACAGGTCAGCTCTGCAAATGTCTCTCTCTGTCTGTATTTCCTGCTTCCTATGATCTCCAGCCTTTCAGGCGTGGTGTGTCTAGGCATCTCAAAATGATCGGACCTTGGATTCTGGCTCTCTCTTGTATTGTTTTTGTTTTTTCTTGGAAGGAACAGTTTGTGGGCTCCTAGCCTTTGGTTCCTTCTTCCTAGCATTTAAAAAAGAGAGAGAGAGACAGAGAGAGAGAGAGACAGACAGAGACAGAGAGAGAGAGAGAGAGAGAGAGAGAGAGAGAGAGAGAGAGAGAGATCCTACACTTTAAGCAAGGACTAATGTACATGTGTAAGACAATTTTTCTACCACTGGCCTAAGTTAAGTGGAGTATAATGACTAACAGTGCCTTGAGCTGGGAAGGTACTAAACATATAACCCATTGTTTCACCACTGTTAGCAGCTTCTCTGTTATCATTATTCTGAATTATAAAATGTGGAATGCTCTCTTCTATGGTGCTGTGTGTCGGCTGCTGTGTTCCTTGTGGCATATGCACTACTGTTGCGTGTATTGGTTCCCGGCTTACTTTTTTCTTGCGAATAACTGTGCCAGGAACAGCATTTCTTTCATTAACCCCACTGGCTTCTCCAGCTGAACTTACCACTGTTGTGGGGGAATTTGCCTTGACATAAACTTCAAGATTCTCCATATGGCCATGTTGCTTGATATGTGATAACACCAGAGGCTTACGCATGAATCCTGCACCACAAAGTGTACATTCATAAGGTTTCTTATCTGAGTGAGTGAACATATGAGCTCTGCAGTTATTAGATGAATTAAAAGCTTTTCCACACACTTCACATTTAAAAGGCTTCTCCCCAGTATGAATCCTCATATGTTTCTTGTAATGTTGCTGATACACAAACCCAGAGTCACAAAACTCACACTTGTAAGGTCGCTCGCCAGTATGAACGCTCATTGTATGACCATTCAATAACCGTTTCCATTTAAATGTCTTGTCACACAGTTCACATCTGTATCTCTTCTCTTGTAAATGTGTGACTCTAATGTGTGATGACAAGTTACTCTTCTGGCGGAAACATGTGCCACAAATATCACACTCAAATGGTTTCTCCCCTGTGTGTGTTCTCTCGTGGTCCTCAGCTTTGCTCTTTGTACTGAACACCTTGCTACACTGACCACACTTGAACTTCTTTATGTGAGCAATATTGAAAGCCTGACATACCTGTTTACGTTTCATGTACAATTTCTTTCCTTTTGTGTGTAGCTTCTTATGTTTAATGAAGCTCTCATTATTCAGAAAACTCTTATCACACAAGTCACATTTATATGAATCACTTATTATACCATGCGTTTCAATGTGAGTTGCCAACACTACTCTGGATGAAAATTCTTTTCCACAATGAATACAACCATGAGTGACATTATCATCTTCTACTGGTACTTCTTCAATATCATCATTGCCACCCGTAAAGTTATATTCATCATCATCATCATCATCATCAGACGACATGCCGTCATCCCTCAGCTCAATTTCAGGTGCTATGTTTTCAGCCACTCCCCTCACCACCAGCTTTCCAGACTTCACAGCGAGTTTCCCACCTTTAGCCAGTTGCCTCACCTTGGTTGGCCGGCCTCTTTTGGGGATTTTCGGCTTTAGACTTTTCTCTGGAATAAACAGTCAACTATTACAAAATTCAAAATGATATGGTACTGTACACTGCTCATCCACAATGTCTTAAAAACAATAATAAGGTCTTGTAGCCCCAAGTTCATCTGAAATGTGAACCCAGTGGACTGCAGACTTAAGTTGCTCCTCTCTTCTCATACTCCATCCTCCTTTCAGAAGAAAGGTGAGTATCTGAGGGATGTTTGTATAACCTGGCACTTCAGCTGCCCAGTTATATCAGTGCCACCATATGAAGACACCCCTCTTCCATGCCATTATTGAAGATGCAGGCTTGTACAGGCAGTCTCCTTTTAAGCAGGTTCATTTTACAAAAATCTTATATAATATTACATATAAAATAATCTTTTAACAAAGTACTTTGAAAACCTACAAGACTACCTGTTATTACTGCTGTTGCTTAAACCAAGTATGTCTGGCCAAGCACCCATTAATCACAGGTGGGGCCATCCCACAGATACAGTACAGTACATACACTATGTAGTGATCCAGTGCCCCCTTGTGGTAAACAGTGCCTCACCAGGATCAGACTAGGGCCCTCCCCCAGCAAGGTGTATGGAAATATGGTGAACCCTCACTACACTGAACCATAATAACCTGAAATTCAGATAAATCAATCCCCTGCCCATCCCCTGCTACAGTGAGTAGGCCAAAATACTCTCTTAACCCAAACATACTTCTCTAACTGTCCCTGTACACTACACTACATGCACTTTACACACCACACATCATACACTGCTATGACACAGGTTGATGCCAAGGGCATGCATACAGAAAACTTTGACCCCACTACCTAGTAGTGCCCACAAGTGAAAGCATGGGGTGGGCTCTGTCAGTATCCCCCCGTTTGGGCTGAGGGCTGTGTGGGTGAGGCCTGTGGTCCACCTGCACCTTTTATTTTTTCAACTATGGAATAGAGAAGCTGCTAGAGATTGAGCAGCATGTAGTGTCACCATTAAGTGACCAACATCAATGCATGCATACAAAGCACATGAAGTGAAGAAAGGCCAAAGCCCATATCTTTCTAATTATCAAGGTCTTACTGTTGTTATTACAATAAAAGTCCAATTTTTTGGCATCTATGGGACTGGGCTGATGCCGAATAATTGAAAAACCTACCCACTCAATACCTTACACATATTGATGAACAATGCATCACTAATTATATTATTACAAATGTGTTTGGAGAGAGTACTGTTTATATTTATATTCTGTGTATTACAAATGTGTTTGGAGAGATTACTGTATACTGTATGACTGATACTGTACAATACTGTAATTGGTACAGTACTATGCCTGAATCTGAAATATACAGAAATTAACTGAACATATACAGTAAAAGCTCGATTAACCGGAATGCATGGGGATTCTTCCATTCCGGATATGGAATTTTCCGGATAACCGAATGTTACTCTTACAAATTTTCTGGTAGGTCAAACAAATGAAATAGGGCCAAACTTCGGACTTTACTTTATTTCATAAAGTACATTATTCAGTATTAGATACAATTCAGGTACATTACAATACACAAAAAAGACAGCAAGAGAAATTGCACAGGACTGAACATAAACCAGCAAACATTACCAAAAATTATTTAAAGAAAAATTTAGCATTTGTTACAGGCCAAAATATCTTTGAAAACCTAGCTGCATACACTACTTTATCCTGTACTGTACAGAACTAATCAAGAATTATCCCGGCGACGATCGGTATCTGGAATATTTTAGACCCCATGCCTGATCGAATTTGCATGCCAGTTATACAGATGTGGCGGTGCATTGGATGCCAGTTAATCGAGCTGTTACTGCACAAGTGTAATGACACAATAAGTCTACAAGTCATATAAAGCACTTCCTGGACTGCCTAGATGATATGGAATATTACCTGCCCACTCAGTACCTTATATGTATTAATGAACACTGTCATCACTATTTATTATAAATGTGTTTGGAGAGTACTGTATACAGTAGAGCCCCATAACTGCCCAACTCATAATTAACGACTTCATTATTAGGGATTTCTTCCTAATTAAACAGTCGGAAAAATAGAGAAAATACACTGGAGGAATATGAATTGAATTGGAAGGTCTTTCTGCTGTTTATATGTGAAAGAGAGAGTACTGATGCAAACAGTAATGTATTCTATTAACCTCTTAATAACCTCTGGCGTTGAACAACCCTTTACAGTACCGATGTCAGTGACACAGAGTTAGCATGAGCTATAAAAAACTGTGAACGATTATAGGAAGGGAATGAAAGTCACTGGTATGTTTACACAACTCAACACTACCATCCCAAGCAATCAGGTAGTTGCTTAATCTCAGATGTTTTCGTCCCAATGGCACATGCACCTTCTATCTATCTATCTATTGCCAGACACCATAATCCCGTAAGGGGTGGCCATTTGACTTTGAGTTATTTTTTTTTTACGGGGAGGGGCACTAACCCTCCACCAACCCACTTGTTGACACGTAGGGAGCACGTACGATTTGGTTATATGGTTACCACCCAGCGTTGTAAATGGTTTCTTGGCTTACAGGAAACCACCCAGCGTTGTAAATGGTTTCTTGGCTTACAGGAAACCATTTGGCTTGTCACTCAATGTAATGCCACCTGTAATGGAAAGAAAAGCAGTAAGAAGTGACAGGAAATATAAGAGAAATAGGAAGACAGGAGGGCAGGCACAGAAAAAGAATGATAAAGGCTAAGGAAGAAGTAGGCAGCACTACATCAAGTGAGTGGATGATGGTCGCCACCACCTACCACTAACATGCACCTTAATTTTATTAATTCTTCAGTGAATCACAGCAAATCATAGGATGGGTTTTGGAAGCTACAAAACACATTGCTAAGTGAGCCAGACGATTCTCTTCACATATTTATGAAAAATAAAATTATTTTAGAACTCTTTTGAAATTGTTCTGGGGTCGGCCAGGGCTGCAAGCAAATTTCTGAACCCATGGTCAATGGGGGGTTAAGCCGTTAACCCATACCTATGACTGTTTGTTTCCGGCGCAATGGAAGAAACTTACTCTCAGTACTAAAAGATGGATTTCAGTTCCCAATTTCCCAACTGCAGGTTAGGTAAGGTTTGGTTAAATTATTAGGTACAGTAACACTTACAACAGTCCCCTCTGCCCCTCTGCCATTACGCAGATGAATCAAACAAGAGTTGGCACAGCTGAACAGCTAAAAACAACAGGGAAACAGATTTAACAAGAAACATTTATTTATGGCTAATGCATTACAGTACCAGTGGTTCATGGGCTATACAATTACAGGTAAATGTCATTATCAAGAAGGGGTCAAAAACAGAAAATTTAAAGAATTAGCGAGGGGGTTTGGAACGTAAACTCGTTAATTTGGGGAGCGGGGGGTTCTGTACTGTATAGTACACTCAACCCTCAGCTATCACGCCTAATTGGTGCCACTATGTCTGTGCTATAGCCGAAAATGAGATAGCTGAATTGAAGAACTTATGGTAAAAATTCTAATTGGTGCCATGACCTCAATATTTACCCCTAAGATACGCTTTTTGTACCACATAATAACATATAATGGTCTAAAAATGAGCATGCAAATTAGAAATATACCATCTATCTACTGCCAGACACCATAATCCCGTAAGGAGTGGCCATTTGACTTATTTGTTTTACGGGGAGGGTTAATAAAAAATAGAACTTACTATCCCTTTTGATGGCCGTCTAGCATCACGCATACTCCGCCAGGAATAAGTTTCGGTACTCATTAAAAAAAAAAATGCAGTGTGAAACTATTTTTTAAAGCCATTAGTCATCAACAATAAAGAAAAAAAAAAAAGCTATAAAGAGGTCGTCAGCAAGGACTAATGGTTTCAGGACAATTCGCCGTCAAGTCAAATTCACCTTCACAACAATAACAAGACAATTCACCATCATTAATGAAGACAGTTATGGGTGATCTATCTATCTATTGTCAGACGCCATAATCCCGTAAGGGGTGGCCATTTGACTTTGAGTTATTTGTTTTATGGGGAGTGTTAATAAAAAACAGAACTTACTATCCCTTTTGACGGCCATTTAGAACCACGCATATTTCACCAGGAATAAGTTTCGGTGCCCATTAAAAAAAAAAAATGAAGTGTGAAACTATTTTTGAAAGCTATTAGTCATCAAGACTTCGTTTTGTTTTTGAAGACTTCAAAATGCTTGCATGAGTCGGCCTTGGTCACCTAATGGCACCTCTCCATCCTACTTGATCTTTGGCAGCCTCCCTGATCAGTCCCTTAACCCTGAGGTCACACTTAATGACCTGGTCCCATGTCTTTCACGGTCTACCCCTCCCAACCCCTCCCCCAATATTAACACTTCTCACCTTCTGCACCCAATTATCATCCCCCATCTTCTCCACATGTCCAAACCACCTCAGCCTACCTCTCCTCTTCACAACACCAATACACTCCAGTCCCATCCTACCTCTCAACTCTTACATCGTAAACCCAGCCCCCCCAGGCCTTGCACGCAGGGATGCACTGCACATCCACCTAATCATTGTCAATTCTGTATGTTTAAGTCTGTGAATATCTTCTTCCTTTACTGCCCAGGTCTCACTACCATACAGCATCACACTCCTAACACATGCTGCATACAAAGACCCATTAGCACGTAAGGAGAGTCCTCTCAATGTCAGGAGAGGCAACAGCTCCCTGAACTTCTTCCAACCACTTCTCACCCTAGCAACCGAGCTAGCACCAGCCCCACCTCCGGCACATAACATGTCTCCCAAATAAAAAAAATCTTTCACACACTCAAGAGACTCACCAGCAAGTTCAATCCTTTCATGCCTAAAAATCTCCACCTGCTCTCCCCGACATGCCACACACATAAAATCAGCATTATCTCGCAGTCTACCTCTAATACCACTACATCTCTTGTGCACCCATTTATCACAAACACTGCACAAGATGGAATTACTTCCCACACCTTTGTGGCCAACTGCACATGGCCATTCTCCCTCTCCTCTGATTGTACTGCCACCAACCCTAGATATCATCACTTTTGTTTTATCTGCATTTACCCTTAAGCCCTTGTGCCCCATACCATCTCTCCACTTCTTAAATCTTTCCTCTGCCTCCTTTTCATTCTCTGCAATCAACTCCTAATCATCAGCATACAACATCTCCCACCGGAGTCCATCTCTGAAGTCACGTGAGAAGGCTTCAAGTACCATGATAAACAAGGGACTCAAAACTGACCAATGAAGCACACCAATATTCACAGAAACTCATCACTCAAAACTCCATTCACTCTTACCTGGGTGCGAGCACCCACGTACATGGCCATAACCACCCTAATCAGCCACTCCTCCAACCCAAGCTTTCTCATTGCCCACTTCACCACCTCTCTAGGGACTCAGTCAAAGGCCTTTGCCAAATCAACAAAAACAAAATACAATTCCTTTTTCTTTCCAATATACTTTTCCTGAAGTTGTCAAAACAATGAATATGGCATCAGTGGTCCCCATGCCTGGCATAAACCCAAACTGCATCTCATCTATATTCACTCTTTCTCTAATCATACCTTCAAGAACTCTCTCCATTACTTTCATTACCTGATCTAAGAGCTTTATACCTCTAGAATTTCCCCTTTCCAGGGCATCACCCTTCCCTTTGTACACATTTACAATTACACTCTTCAGCCAATCATCTGGGACAACACACTCATATATAATCATATTTATCAGGTCAGTGACTAACCTCACCCCAGTATCTCCTGAGGCCTTCAACATTTCGGCAGTTAACCCAGACACACCTGCTGCCTTCCCCACCCGCATCCTGCCTATTGCCTCACTCACAGTAGCAGTGTTAATCAAAGGCCAAGCACTGGATCTGCTGGCTCCAAACCTTCCCTATCCCAGTCAAACTCCTCATTCAACAACCGGCTATAATGCTCTCTCCATGCATCTTTAATATCCCCACTGTTCACCACTATCCTTCCTTCATCATTCTTCACACACTGCTCACCTACAATATCCCGATTATCCCTCTTCACCTGATTTGCCACCCAAAATATCGTATTTTTCCTTTCCCTATGATTTATATTATCAAGTAAAAGTCTCTGTGACTCAACAATAAAGGAAAAAAAATAAAAGCTATAAAGAAGTCGTCAGCAAGGACTGATGGTTTCGGGACAATTCACCATCAAGTCAAATTCCCCGTCACAACAATAACAAGACAATTCGCTGTCATTAATGAAGACAGCTATGCGTGATCTATCTATTTATTGCCAGACGCCATAATCCCGTAAGAGGTGGCCATTTGACTTTGAGTTAATAAAAAACAGAACTTACTATCCCTTTTGATGGCCGTCTAGCATCACACATATTTCACCAGGAATAAGTTTCGGTGCTCATAAAAAAAAAATGCAGTGTGAAACTATTTTTGAAAGCCATTAGTCATCAATAATAAAGGAAAAAAAATAAAAGCTATAAAGAAGTCATCAGCAAGGACTGATGGTTTCAGGACAATTTGCCGTCAAGTCAAATTCGCCTTCACAACAATAACAAGACAATTCGCCATCATTAATGAAGACAGCTATGGGTGATCTATTATCTATCTATTGCCAGACACCATAATCCTGTAAGGGGTGGCCATTTGACTTGAGTTACAGTATGACCTCACTACAACGGACTTCAGTACACCAGAAGTCGCTTTTTTCGGATCAGGGAGCCGACCGGAATTATTTCTTTGTATCAGGAAAACTATGATAAAGCTAGAAGCATTCCAGACTGCCTAACCTCACGGCAGGTGGCCATACTGTCCACGCGGTTTGTGTGCTCGTGCGTTGGTTGGTGGTAGGCTGGCAGCGTAGCTATTGTTCTAAGTGTACAGTACAGTATTTGAAAAGTGTTTATAATTAAGTTATACCCACAATGTTCTTTCTAAATGCTCAAAAATTAGAAAAAGGGTCTGCATTAATATTAAGACATCAAGCTTTAATCACACGGCGAGCGGTGTGTGTGTTCGTGCTTCAGTTCGTGGTGAGCTGGCGACGTAACTATTTTTCCTCCACATCATTTCCCCCCAACGTCATTTTCCCTAAGTCCCAAACTGCTCGACGGTGACGAGTGATAAGTGAAATATGCAGACAAAGTGAACACATTTGTTTATAAGATTGTAAAAATTAAGGTGTATAAAGTGTACAATACAGTATTTGAAAAATGCTTAGAATTAAGTACACCGCACAGCGCACAAGGTACGGGCTACACCTCCTATTCCCATCCACGATTCAGCTCTTATCAGTGAAGACAATTGGGACAATGATTCACTGTTCCTTGATGATGATCCTGAAGATAATAGGAAATGATTTTGAAGGATTTGCTCTGAAGGATCCTTCATCAGGTGAGCCAAGCGAGTCTGAATGGTTACGTAAGAAAACTATTTTTTTTTTTTAATTACTTATGAGTTTTATTGTGTCCAAGCTTTGCTTGAATTTTACTATGTCATGCAATAAATTATTTATTGTGGAATTTAAGAAAAAAATAAGAGGCAAATGAGATATTACCACGAGTCAAAATGAACTGGTGGAGGTGAAGCAGGATGGTGGTCATGATGCTTTTAATAAGCGAAAATATCTTATTTTGTGTGTTATATATGGCCTTTATCGAGTCTAAACCTTGCTAAAATTATACTGTGTAATGCAATGAATTATTTTTAGTGGCATTTTAGAAAAGCTAAGAAGCAACAGGGATAGAAGGAACTGGTGGGGTGAAGCAAGATGGTGGCTATGACACTTCATGTATGAAAACTATCTTCCTGTGAGTGTTACAATGGCCTTTATCAAGTATAAACCTAACAAAAACTGTACTGTGTTATGCAATAAACTATTTATAGTGGCAACTGAGAAAAGTTAAGAGGCAAATGGGCTAATGCCCCAATTTAGAAGGAAATGGTGGAGTGAAGTAGAATTGTGGCCATGACTCTTTTCACGTATTTTCGAAAATATCTGAGCAGGGGGAAATCCGTATGTCACTTTTTTCGGAATACCGCGTTTTTCGGAATGACTTTGGCCCCAATTAGTCCATTCTAGTGAGGTTTTACTGTATTTGTTTTACGGGGAGGGTTAATAAACAACAGAACTTACCATCCCTTTTGATGGCCATCTAGCATCAAATATATTTCGCCAGGAATAAGTTTCGGTGGCCATTAAAAAAAAACAAATGCAGTGTGAACCTATTTTTGAAGGCCATTAGTCATCAACAATAAAGGAAAAAAATTAAAAGCTATAAAGAAGTTGTCAGCAAGGACTGATGGTTTCGAGACAATTCGCCCTCGTCAAATTCGTCTTCACAACAATAACAAGACAATTTGCCGTCATTAATGAAGACAGATATGGGTGATCTAGCTATCGACTGCCAGACACCATAATCCCGTAAGGTGTGGCCATTTGAGTTATTTGACCGTTTATCTATTTATCTATTGCCAGACGCCTTGATCCCGAACGGGGTGGAAACAAACAAATTGCCTCCATGTCACTCTGTCCCCTGCCATTTCACTACCACGCTCCCAACTCACACCCCCCTCTCTCATATACCTCTCCACTCCATCCCTCCATCTCATCCTCGGCCTCCCCCTCCCTCTCGCCCCCTCCACCTCACTCACATACACTCTCCTCGTCAGTCTTTCACTCTCCATCCTCTCCACATGCCCAAACCACCTTAACGTGTTTCTCCTAACGCTTCCCATCACGTCCTCAACCACACCACAACGCTCCTTCACTTCCTCATTTGTTAGTCTGTCTCTCCATGTGACTCCACATGCTCCTCTCAAATAACTCATTTCCACTGCTCTCACTCTTGACTTCTGTCCTTCCAACAGGGTCCAAGCTTCACTTCCATATGTCAGAGTTGGTATCACAATACTGTCATGTAACAACTTTTTCACTTCCATGCTCACCTCCCTGTTTCTTATCACTGCTTTCAACGAACCAGCAACCTTCCTTCCCTGCTGNCCAATCTCACTGTACACTCACTGGCTTCACTTCTCTCGAAGACCATCACTTTACTCTTCCCCACATTCACCTTTAGATTCCGTTTCTTACACACTCTCCCAAACTCATCTACCAAGCCTTGCAGCTCCCCTTCGTCTTCACTCAACAACACAGTATCATCTGCAAACAACAGTACAGGGAGTTTCCAAACACTGCCCTCTCTCACTAGGGCCGCTCCAACATCCACTGCCCGACCTTTTATCTCTTTTATAACCCCATCCATATACAGATTGAACAACCATGGAGACATGACACATCCTTGTTTCAATCCAACCTTCAAATGGAAAGATTCACTCAGTTTGCCATCCACACGCACTGCAGCCTTAGCACCCTCATACATACTCCTCACTGCCTTCAACAACTTCCCATCCACTCCATATATTCTTAATACCTTCCAAAAACCTTGTCTATCCACCCTGTCATATGCTTTCTCCAGATCCATGAAGGCTGCATCTTGCCCTTCTCCAGAAACTTTTCCACTATGGATCTAAGAATGAATATCTGGTCTACACAACCGTTGTAATATCACAAAAAAGATTATTGTTCTCGCTGTCACAGTTTGATGTCTGAGGACGAGCACTTGAATGGCTTGGCAGGCGGCGAGGGAGACCGGGTCGGGCGGCCAGTCAGTGCTCGTCTGGCACTGATGTCACGCAACCAATCACCAAGTGAATCTTTTGTTGGATGGGAGGAGCGCAGGAGCCCAGCCTTTTCAAAATTTTTCAAGACTTCTGGTGCGTGACAGCAGGCATTTAGCGCGCGATAAAGGTATTTGGGTAGTTTTTAATACAGGCGCGATAACAATAAAATGCTATAGCAGAACCAGCGATAGCCGAGGGTTGATTGTACTGTACAATACTGTAGTCAATACAGTACAGGAAAACCCCAATGTATGATATGCAATATCCCAGATTAGTGATGGAGGTAGAAATACCACCGTACCCCACCGAACGATGGCCAAACCCCGGTACAACAGTATGTGTTTTTTAGTTTTGTTTTGTTTTTAATGATTTTGATGATATTTTGGACTTAAATTTTGTGTTTAGGAGGATTTATAAACTATTTTTAAACTTAGATTAATGTGTTTTAGTCACAGGTGGGGTGAACATTGTCATTTTGGGGTACAGTTTCCTAAGTTTGATTTTTCCTGATTATTTTTGATGATTTTCAGATTTTATTTTTGGATCTAGGTGTTATAAACTGCTTTTACGCTAAGTCAGCTTGTTTTAAAGCTAATTGGGGGTTTAGGTTACCTAGAAACTTGTTTTTGGACTCATCTGATTTGGTTTAGGACTTGGTGAGGGAGGGGGATCCCAAGGCTTAAAAAAGCATCCCTATACTTCATGTTAAATCTACCTCTATATATGACACCCCACCTAACGACAGGTTTTTTCTTAACATATCCCATTGTTAAACCAGGGTTGACCTGTACTATACGTGAATCTAAAAAATATAGAAATTAGTGAACATATACAAATGTAATGACACAGTAGGCCTACAAGTCACAGATAACACTTCCTGGCCTGCCAAGATGATTTGATGATTTGGAATACCTGGTACCTGCCAATCAAAGACTTTCATAAATGATACTCTTTCTCAAACTGCCAAAATATCAGATCTACCAAATAATCAGCTGCTGAATAACTGGACCTTTACTGTATTGTTGCTGTTGCTGTTGATACTGCTACAATTACAGTTAGTCACTTCTGTTGTTACTGTTGTTGTAGTCCCTGGCTCATCTGACTGTGAACCCAGTGGACTGTGGGCTGACTGAAGATGCCCTTAACCACCCTCCTTCCAGGGTGCAACGAGGGTATTGAGGAATGTGTTCATAATCAGGCAGTGGTGTCCCCCTGATAGACTGGTGCCACCAGGAGAAGGCATCACTCTACAGCACCATGTTTTTACTGTACTACCATACAACAGTGCCAGAGGAAACCATGACTTACCTGGCATAGAGACTGAGACTGGTGATCTTATGGGCTTCTTTGCCTTAGGAGGTGATGCTGGTTGTTTGTTGCACTCCTCTAACACAGCCTTCCCAACAAGACCTTTCTTTACCAGTGCTAGAGTCATAGTGTATTTGCTGGACACCACCTGAAATAACATATATATATGTATATCATCATCATCATCATCATCATCCACCATCATCATCATCCAGACCTCCTTTCCCACCCCAAGGAAGAGTGAGGAGTAGCAACGTCCAAACACCCCAAATTTGCCCAATCCAATGGGCCACGCTTCCATTCACTCATTATTCAAGCCCCCAGAATCCTGGCTCTATCGGATACGCCAAAAACATTCACCACGTTTTGTACCTTCACATAAACATATCTGACAGAGTCAACCCGGATGATGCCACGTTAAAAAGGGGTGCTAAAATCCCTGATCATGCACTTCTTCTCACAACATTCATCCAGCTAGCTCGATCTCTTGTCAGTTCCCTAGCCTCACCGACTTCCAAACCTCTCTTCCTCACACACTCATCCACCATATCTCTCCACCTTCTCTCTGGCCTACCTCGCCTCCTCGCTCCTTCAAATTCACTCAGATATCCCTTTTCACCACTTTACTGTTATCCAATCTCTCCACATGACCATACCATCACTGTACACTCTCTTCAATTCTGGTGTCCACCGACTTCCTCACTCCACCTCTTTCACGAATCACATTATTTCGTATCCTATTCACCATCTGTACTCCACAAACATTTCTCAACAGTCCCATCTCCACTGCCCTTACACTTAACTTTTCATTTTCATGCCACACCATAGCCACATATCCATATGTTAAAGTTGGCACTAACACTCCTTCATGTAAGCCTCGTGCAGCTGCAACACTTAAGCCTCTGTTTCTTATGAAGGCCTTCATTGCACCAGCTACTTTTCTTCCTTGTGTCACTCGACTTTCAACTTCTTTTGCACATTTTCCTATCTTTTCTATCACTTTACCCAGGTATTTGAACTCTCTTATCAATTCCAGTCTCTCTCCATTCACTGTGACATTACACTGGGAGTCACATTCTCTCTCAATAACCATCACTTCACTCTTTTCTACATTTACTCTCGGGGCACGACGCTCACAGACATCAGCAAAACTCTGCACTAGTCTACAAGTTCTTGTCTGGTACAGTAATCCCTCCATTATTTGGACGTCCAATACTCGGACATACTCACTATTCAGATATTGTGGGCTGCCCAACCCCCAAAATGCCAAAAAATTCGAAAAAAATTGAAAAAATTTCGATTTTTTGGGACCGCGTCAGTTTGAATTTCCCGCCCGCGCCGATCGGCTATGTTTACGCTCGTGGCGCCTGTCTGTCGCTCGCCATTACCCACTCAGCTACTGACTCGTGAACACCTCCAACAATGGTGGCCGAAGTGATTGCTTTTGTGGTGATACCCTACCTCCTACAGTGCTTGATACTGCTCTTCACCTTCTTCATCATATGTGTGATGATGGGATTTACTGTTATGTACAGTGCAGTGAAGTGATGTGATTCCAGTTATAAAAAAAAAACATTGTGGAAAGTGTTGGTGATAAGTGCTGGTCATTCTCAATTGGAAAGGTGTGTCAGGTGCACGGTCTTCCTGTCAGAGTCTGAGATGATAAAGTGGGTTATTACATCAGGACGGCAGCTTCTTGTTCGTAAGTACCCTAACTTCATGCCTAACCTGTTTTCATCATGCTGTAAAGGTGGAAGCCAGTGAATTTCATATTCGGTCATAACCTAACCTAACCTAACCTAACCTAACCTATCCTAACCTAACCTATGGTTACCATAAAGATTTTCATGCCTAACCTGTTTTCATCATGTTGTAAATGTGTTAAAAGATTACCAAAAATGTTAACCATAATTTCCTGCTTGCAATTTAATTTTTCCATGCACGGTTCTTAAGTAAAACAGCTAGAAAAAAGGTGGAAGCAGTTAATTTCATGTCTGGTCCTAACCTAACCTAACCTATGGTTAACATTAAGATTTTCATGCCTAACCTGTTTTCATCATGCTGCAAATGTGTTAAAAAATTACCAAAAATGTTAATCATAATTTCCTGCTTGCAATTTAATTTTCCCATGCATGGTTCTTAAGTAAAACAGCTAGAAAAAAGGTGGAAGCAGTTAATTTCATGTCCGGTCCTAACCTAACCTAACCTATGGTTAGCATAAAGATTTTCTTGCCTAACCTGTTTTCATCATACTGTTAATGTGTTAAGAAATTACCCTAAATGTTAATCATAATTTCCCGCTTGCAATTTAATTTTCCCATGCATGGTTCTTAAGTAAAACAGCTAGAAAAAAGGTTGAAGCAGTTAATTTCATGTCCGGTCCTAACCTAACCTAACCTAACCTATGGTTACCATAAAGATTTTCATGCCTAACCTGTTTTCATCATGCTATTAATGTGTTAAGAAATTACCCTAAATGTTAATCATAATTTCCTGCTTGCAATTTAATTTTCCCATGCATGGTTCTTAAGTAAAACAGCTAGAAAAAAGGTGGAAGCAGTTAATTTCATGTCCGGTCCTAACCTAACCTAACCTAACATTGTGTTAATCATAATTTCCTGCTTTTAATTTAATTCTTTCATTCATGGTTCTTAAGTGCACCAGCTAGGAAAAAGGTGGAAGCAGTGAATTTCATGTCTGGTCATAACCTAACCTAACCTAACCTAACCTAACCTAACCTAACCTAACCTAACCTAACCTAACCTAACCTAACCTAACCATTTTTCTGGTAGCAATTTACATCATTTACTGTATTTGATGCTTTGTATCCAATAATTTAGTGCATAAAATGTGAGAAAAGATGATTTCCATGTCAGATACTTATTTATACTATGCTGGCAAGTTCTGAGCACCTATGACTCACTCACCTCTAAATCATCATTTTTTGGTTAAAATTCAATAAATTCATGCTATATGTGCATTATTTATGTGAAATGGGACCTAAATAAGTGCTATACATGTCCAGTAGGGAGGCAGGAAGGTAGTTTTCTGATTTAGGTTAGGTTAGGTTAGGGTCATGAAAAACCAGTGCTGGAGCTTCAGGACCAATATCTGGACAAAACCAATATCCGGACATGCCTTTGGCTCTATTATGTCGGATAATGGAGGGATTTTGCAAGTAGTACTGCATCATCAGCATACAACAGATTTGAGATATTCCATCCATCACCATTCATTACTATTGCCATCCCCCTCTCCATTACTCGTGTTTTTACTTCTCTCATCATCCCATCCATATATATATTGAACAACCATGGGGACATCACACAACCTTGCCGCACAGCCACACCAATCGTGAACCATTCACTTAGATGCCCATTAACCCTTACACATGCTTCACTACCATCATAAAAACTCTTGACGGCACCTAGCAGCTTACCATCTACACCGTACATGCGCAAAACTTTCCACAATCCTTCTCTGTCTACTTTGTCATATGCTTTTTCCAGATCCATGAATGCCATAAACACCTTATGGTCCTTTTCATAAGCCTTCTCTGCTATATGTCTCACTGCAAATATTTGATCCACACATCCTCTACCACTCCTAAAGCCACCCTGTTCATCACTCACTAGGACTTCTGATATCTCTCTTACTTTCTCTATAATAATTCTTCCATATACCTTCCCTACCACACTCAATAAACTTATGCCACGATAACTCTTGCACTCACTTCGCTCACCTTTATTTTTGTACAGGGGTACAATCACAGCCTTTTTCCACTCTGATGGCACATTTTCACTCATCCATACCTTCTTCCATATCTCCAACAAGCACTTCATTCCACTCTCTCCACTACACTTAATCATCTCTGTATACAACTCATCAATCCCAGCTGCTTTCCCATTTTTCAGCCACTTCACAGCACTCTTCACCTGTGCAAGTGTTAAGTCTCCTGGAACTGCATTCCTTCTCTGCACACCCCCAAAACCAATCATGTTTACAGCCGCTCTGCTCTCTCTGTTCCCATTCATCAGGCTTTCAAAATATGCTTTCCATTTGGTCCTTATTTCATCACCTTGAGTTAATAATCTACCACCTGCATCCTTTACACCTATCACATTTCTTTCTGCATTCACTTCTACATTTCTGCACCTCTTCCCAGAATAACTTCCTATTTTCAGAGTAGTTTGCGTACATTTTTCTTCCTAGATCATCATTTACCTCCTTCTTTTTCCTCTTCACTAGTCTCTTTACGTGCTTCTTGCTCTCAATATATTCACTTCTTATTTCAACTGAACCCCTGTCCTGTAACCACCCTAGCCATTTCTTCCTCTTTTCCTCCACCGCTCTCTTAACCTCATCATCCCACCATGCCGTACCTTTCTTCTTTGTTGTTACTCTTGCCACACCACACACCGCTTTACCATTCCTAACTAAGCAATCTCTATACGCATTCCACAGGCTGTCCAGATCCATTTCATTCCAATTCACTGATTCTAACTCCTCCTCTACTTTGATCCTGTAATCATCTGCCATTTCTTTGATCCTCAGCTTCTCAACTTTCAGTCTTTCTCCCTGACTGCTCCTCTCTCTCCTGATCCACCTCACTCCTCTCAGCTTGATCTTGCATACCACAATCATATGATCTGACAGACCTCCACTTCGTCCTCTCACGGCCCTCGTATCAGCAACCATTCCCATCATCGACCTCTCTGCGAGCACGTAATCAATCAGGCTTCTTTCAACATGATCCCCATTCCCTCTGTACCATGTATATTTATGTGCATCTTTGTGTTTGAAATACAAGTTACAAATGCACAACCTCCTCTCCTGACACAAATCTTTTAGTCGCTTCCCATTATCATTTTCTCCTGGTACTCCATAACAACCCATTATGTCATCCTCAGGACCATTGCCTATTCTTACATTCATATCCCCCATTACAATCACTTTATAGCTCCTGGGCATTTCTCTCACTACGTCATCCAGCTCATCCCAAAACCTGTCTTTCTCTCTCTCACTCCTGTCTTCACACAGTGCATACGCTACAATCACTACGACTTTCACTTTCTCAAAGTTGAACGTTGCCCCATGAGGAGTGTTGAAGCCTGGGGTTAGGCAAGTTGGTCCTGACATTTAAGATGATAGTGACCAGTCCCACTCATCCCTGAGTCCCACTACCTGAGCTACAAGCCCCAACCATCCCTTGAATACAAACCTACACCGACTCAATCCGACTGGAGTGCCTTAATTACTCACTAAACCACAAGCAGCCATAATTTGGTTATATGGTTACCACACAGCAGAGTAAATACAGGAAACCATTTGGCTTGTCACTCAGTGTAGAGTAACCCATAGACAGAAGGATAAGGAAAGAATGAATGAAAGACAGAAGAGGAAGGATGGAAAGAAGGAAGAAGGAGGGAAAAGTGCAGTCACTCAAGTGCAGTACTACACTGAGTGAATGGATGGTGGGCATCCCCACCTACCACTAAATAATAATAATAATAATAACAATAATAATAATCATCATCATCATCATCATCCAGTCCTACGTTGCCCCATGAGGAGCGTACGAGGCCAGGGCTAGGCAAGTTGGTCCTGACATTTAAGATGAGAGTGACCAGCCTCAATCATCCCTGAGTGGCAATACATGAGCAATAAACCCTAACCACCCCTTGGATATAAACTTTCACCAGCTCAAACCAACTGGAGCACCGTAATTGCCCACTAAACCACCCAGCGCTACAAATTTGGTTATACTGTTACCACCCAACATAGTAAATGGGTTTCCTTGTGTACAGGAAACAATTTGGCTTGTCACTCAATGCAGAGTCACCCAGAGGCAGAAGGAAGAGGAAAGAATGAAGGAAAGAAAAATGGAAGAGGGAATGTAAAGTCACCTGCAGGCAGAAGAAAGAGGAAAGAATGAAGGAAAGGAAGACAGAAGAGGAAGGAAAGAAGAAAGGAGAGCAGACACCCAAAGCAGCACTACATTGAGTGAGTGGATGGTGAGCACCCCCACCTACCACTAAATAATAGTAATAATACAAATAAAAATAACAATAGACATACTTCATTTTACAATCAATCAACCTGTGATCATTTGCTTGTAAGATTTCAAGATTTTAGCTCCTTTTTTTTTTTACAATTGCCACTTTTACTTGCACAATCATCATGATCCCCTATGCAGCCTCGATGGTCACCATTTATTAATTTACACTCACCACGTTTGCTTAACTGATCACTACAATCCCCCTACAAAGCCGCAGTGGTCACCAACACATAAACCTAACGTCATTTACCTGTTTCAAGATGCCTTTGAACTCTGTCACTCTCAGGTGTGTCACTGTCACCAACTTCAACAAGCTGGAATTTACTCTTATACTACATTCATGTTTTGTGGTTGACCATTTCCAGAAACGTATCACCAATGAACCCATGTTACAATGTGTTCAATTTCTGATTGATGTTTATCCAACTGGTTCTCTAGCAACTAATCTCAATGATTTGGTGTTGATTGCAAAGAATGAAAGGGAGGTGGAGGAAAGATTTAGGAAGTGGAGAGATGATATGGGGCATAAGGGCTTGACAGTAAATGCAGATAAAACAAGGTGATGGTATCTGGGGTTGGTTGCAGTACTGTCAAAGAAGAGACAGAGTGGCCATGTGTGGTTTGCCACAAAGGCAAGGGAAGTAATTCCACCTTGTGCAGTGTTTGTGATATGTGGGTCATTAAGAGATGTAGTGGCATCCAAAGTAGACTGCAAGATAATGCTGATTTCATGTACAGTATGTGACGTATCAGGGAGAGCCGGTGGAGATTGTCAGGCATGAAAGGACTGATCTTGCTGGTGAGTCTCTCGAGTGTGTGCAAGAGTTTTGTTACTTGGAAGACATATTATGTGCTGGAGGTGGGGCTGGAGCTAGCTCTGTGGCTAGAGTAAGGAGTGGCTGGAAGAAGTTCAGGTAGCTGTTGCCTCTCCTGATCTTGAGTGAGCTCTTCCTCTGTGGTATGGAATCTTTGTATACGGCATATGTTAGGAGTGTAATGCTGAATGGTAGTGAGACCCGGGCAGTGAAGGAAGAGGATATTCACAAGCTCAAATGTACAGAAATGAAAACGATTAGGTGGATGTGCTGTGCATCCTTGAATGCAAGGCCTGGGGGGCCTGGGTTTGTGATGGAAGGGTTAAGATGTAGGATGGGATTGGAGTGTATTGGTGATGTGATGAGGAGAGGCAGACTGAGGTGGTTTGGGCATGTGGAGAGGAGGGGGGATGACAGCTGGGTACAGAAAATAAGAAGTGTTAATGTTAGGGGTAGGGTTGCAAGAGGTAGACTGAGTGTGACCTCAGGGATAAAGGACTAAACAGAGAGGCTTCCAGAGATCGAGCAGCATCGAGAGCTGCCATCAGGTGACCAAGGCTAACACATGCATGCATATTCCTTTATAAACAAAACAAAATGAACGAATCCTCTATCATCAATCCTCTGGGCCACTGTACACTTAACTGCCTTTATACATTTACTCTACCTTCATTTCGTGTTGTTTCGTTTCATTTTTGAAGGCTCCAACATGCTTGTATGCGTCGGTCTTGGTCACCTAATGGCGGCTCTCCATGATGCTCAATCTATGGCAGCCTCCCTGTTCAGTCCCCTAACCCTGAGGTCACACTTAATGACCTTGTCCCATGTCTTTCTCGGTCTACCCCTCGCAACCCCACTCCCAATATTGACAAATCTCACCTTCTGCACCCAATTATCTTCTCCCATTCTCTCCATATGCCCAAACCACTTCAATCTACCTCTCCTCATCACAACACCAATACACTCCAGTCCCATCCTCATCACAACA
>JAGKTI010005021.1:0-24872 GCA_018397915.1 Birgus latro
AGGAGGTATGAGAAAAGAAATTATAACTGATATTCAGTGAGCATGTGCTAAGCCCTGTAAAAATGGTGTATGTATGTATGTATGTGGAAGTGTGCAACTGGTATTAAGACTTGTGAGCTTTTCCTGTGTACTGTGATGTGGTTGGACATCTTGTGTGCATCTTTACCATTCCAGGGAGATTCAGATGATTTTGTAATTAACGGCTTCATTTCTTTGACAAACAACACTTCGTAGCATCCCTGCCATACTATTTGTTTTTGTGTCTGATGCATTAATCTGTTCTTGTACGGTATTTATGCAGCTGATGTCGATAACTGAAAAATATGATGCCCTCATGACTGGAACAAGCCTCGAGTATTACTTTAGTATTTTATATTGCAACAAGTAAGCCATGGGAGGCTGGGATTGTATATTGTCGCCATTATCTCTTTCATGATCTGGACAACTCTATCACTGTACTCTAGCTGTTTAACGACTTTGTTTAACTGAGGGTCAGTCATAAGAGCCTGAAAATCAATACATCCATCTTTATCTCTTTCATGATGAGGACAATTTTAGTATTAGATTCCAACTATAACTAGACGATTTTATTCTGTCGAGAATGAATCATGGAGAGCTGAGAGTGCTAAGGCGTAATATGGAAAATTAATTGTTAAAAAGAAGTGCCAGGTTCATAGGAATACAACCCACAGTTTTTTTTGCAGCAGCTTCCACCATCACCACCACCACCATGGCTGCTGCTGCCTAAATCCATGGTCCCACCCCAGTACTGAACTGTGTTGTGTTCTGTGGTATTTCGCTCTGTACTTGTGATGTGTTCCAGATTTGTGGTTTGTGTCTGTGTGTGTGTTTTATGATGGTATGTTTGTGTCCCCAAGTAGTCATACGGTGTTCATTTTCAGCGTTGGAGTGAAGCTTTAAACCCCGGTATGCAGCGGTAACTAAGAACGGTATCCAGGTGGCACAGTAGGCTTCGTAGCACCTGCTCTTCAGCGATTTAGTTTCCATGTTGCACCTTAATATTCTCTTGTATGCTACTTAGGCAGTTTTCATGTCGGGAACTTTCTTCGGTATCATATAAGAGTTTATAAAAGTGCAAAGTGTGGAATAAATCGCTAGAGAATAAGTGTTAAGTGATCAAAGTCACCCTTATTCATTTGGTGATCACTTTTAGTGTTTTTAACAGGGCCACCACGCAGGCTTTCACAGCAGCATCACACCTCCTCTGCACGTGCCAGTCAATAGCGCCGCCTCTGGTACTGGAGGCAGCTAATCCAGGGTGACGCTGCCGCTGCGCTGTCCAGGCTGTCTTACCGTAAACTCAGGGGCGGAGCCAAGAATAATTTTGGGAGTCGCATATAACACTGGCCAAAGCAATGGGGGTTTGGCACAAGTTTCCTCTGTCTCTAAATAACACTTGTCACTCCAGGATAGTTTGCATCATATTTGTGTGTAAGAAAACATAATATCCAACAAAAGGTGTCGTTTATATGTGTGAAAGTACTGTATACCGGTCTCAGTGTGATAAACCACGGGATGCCCAAACATTCTATTTACAGTATCATTAAGTCAGGGTAAGACTACGTTTTATAATCCGTTATCTGTCACTAATATTCACTGTGATTTGATTATGAAGCGTCGGGTAGTTATTTGAGTGAAGGTAGACGTATAAATACACAGTGTTAGATAAATTTAAGCTTTAGTTAAGATACTCTTTTCGGACCAGATGGATTGACATTATCTGTATTACCCCATAAAATCGATTTGTTTGCTTAGCTCAATATAATCGTCTGAAGGTACAGTGAAAATATGTAAAATTATGTTGTCTGATTAAAAGGATTAATATTTTCTTGTGTATTACTGATGCTGTGTGTCGACAATAAAGATATACATAGCATACAAGAAAAAATAAGGTGCTAGAGGGAAAATAAGTCGCTGACGAAGAGGCACTGCGACGTTTCCTATGCCACCTAGAAGACGGCCTTCACACCTCATTTATAATTTTCACTTCATAAAACAGTTTTTTTCTTTTGAAAAATCCGCAGTGGAAGCTTTTTCTATGCCTGTTTCTTTTTCTCCTACGATGGTGAGCGCCTCTTGGATTGTCTTCCTGCTTATGACTCCTTTGCTTTAACCCCTTCGGTAGCATGACGTACTTTAAATTTTTGCTGTTAAAGTGGTATTATTCACATTCAGATTGACTTTGGAAGAAGAGGTGTTAAATTTACGGTACTTTTAATTTAACCCTGTCATTTGCTCTCCTTGACTGAATAAAATGATCTGGTACCAGCAAGAATAACCGACCTTTGGCGTTCTGGGGCTAAAGGCATTAACAGTTAGCTGCAAATTACGTACATACAGTTTGAATACGGGTAACGTCAATCGATTTTGCTATGCTCAAGGGAATGTCTGGGCACGAGAATGGTTGAAAAAATTCTCATTATTAACATTTTGATCTAGAATAAGGGATTTTGTATTTTATTCCAGCTTACAAGGCACTGTTTTACTCAAGACAAATTCATGGCAGCCAAACAGATAAGAGGCTTTGGGGTGTCTTGTGATCAGCTTAGAATGCTCAGCATCAGTTCATACTTACCAGATTGTTTCTGCAAATGACACGTTCGTAATGTTCTCAATGATATTTACATAAACCATGCCTACTTTGAAAACTCATGCGTAATAAACTGCACGAGAAAATACTAAAATTGAGATGACCATTGAAGACTCAATGATGCCGATGATAATGGGACCTCAAGCACCTCCTCAGCGGTTCATTTACTATTCTGCATCTATATACCATCTTTTTTAGTATCGCTATGGTTTATATTAGTAACGTGCAGTACAGTATAAACGTGTTGTTTGCAGAAATAAATAGGTAAGGAAAAAGGCTAGAAGCTTCCTCAACCGCTGATTTGTGTGTGTGTGTGTGTGTGTGTGTGTGTGTGTGATTGCGCACAGACTTGATAGTCCGTCCCTTAAGGCTTAGCAGTCATCCTACGTAGAACACGCCTTTTCATATCACCGCTTCGGCTCTTTTAGTTACCGTCCACAATGAATACATGCTTGGGCTGTCCCGTTCATGGTCAGTGAAGTGGTATTAGCGGGGGTGTTTTTATAACATGTGGGCAAGTCTAATGGAACATCAGCTGTTGTTGCTGTCGATCAACCCGTCTGTCTGGTCGAGCAAACCCATCAACCGCAGGCAAACAACCGCCCCAGCAGGGTTGTCCTGTTCAATGCACCGATGTTCCCTTGCGGCTGACAGCATCTCACAACAGCGAGGTCCGGGGAATAGTGAGGAAGCTTGGTTCCTGCATGGACGCCACAATTATGACCATCCAGTTAACAGGGGCACCATACGGGTATAGCAGGCTCCGCTTCACCCCATAATTTGGTTATATGGTTATTGCCTAACGTTATAAATGGTTTCCTGGGTTAAAGGAAGCCATTAATGTTTGTCATTCAATATACAGCCACCTGGAGTGGAAAGAAGAAGACTAAAAGTGACTGGAAGGAAAGGGAAAAGTTGGAAGAAAGGAGGGCAGACAGAGACAGAATAAGAAGGGGAAGAAAGAAGTAGGCAGCGCTACATCAAGGGAGTGGATGATGGTCGCCACCACCTACCATCTTGGAACATCAGCAAAGTATGTTTCCACGTACTTCATTTCATTAATGGTACAATACGACTCTGATGCTCTTGAGCTTAGGATAGCGGGACGCAGTGTTTGGAATTGCAATGCATTAGTCTGTTTTGCAGCATTTATAAGAAAAAATAGATTTCGTACAAAACAGACTTCGATAGAGATGAGGCGATGATTTTTTTTTTTCCTGAAGTAGCAAATATATATATAAACAACCTCCTGCAGCCATTATAAGTAAATATTATAGCAGAGGAAAAGCGGCTGTGGCAAGGATAAGGGGCCTTAGTATTTATGGTAGGTTACAGTACGGATAAGGGGTCGTAGTTGTAAGTTAAGGATAAGGGGTCGCAGTATTTGTGGTAGGTTAGGGCAAGGATGAGGGATCGTAGTGTTTGTTGTAGGTCAGAGTAAGGATAAGGGACTGTAGTATTCGTGGTAGGTTAGGGTAAGGATAAGAGGTCGCAGTGTTTGTGGTGGGTTAGGGTATGGATAAGGGGTCGTAGTATTTGTTGTGGTTTAGAGTAAGGATAAGGGGGCGTAGTATTTGTGGTGGTTTAAAGTAAGGATAAGGGGTCGTAGTACTTGTGGTGGTTTTGAGTAAGGATAAGGGGTCGTAGTATTTGTGGTGGGTTAGAGTAAGGATAAGGGGTCGTAGTATTTGTGGTAGCTTACGGTAAAGATAAGGGGCCGTTGTGTGTGTGGATATCGTACGGTTGGCAGGGAGAACAGAGTGGCGGTTGGGTTGGGGTTTTGAGGAGGGAGGGCGGTGCAACCAGCGAGGGACGGGAGAGAGAGAAAAGCAGTGCCAGCATAGCGTTATTAGTGGTAGTGCGTCGCTCCCGTTGCTGAACATCCACGTGGACGAAGGTGTTTCAACCTCACACCCTCATCTCATGGTCAGAAACATACCTGGATGTGGGAAATTTTATTGACTGTAACCCCGTGTCTTCAATTGAGATACTATTTAGAACGTCACTCCTACATTGTTGGAATGTATGCATCCTTGCACTGTATTAAAATGAGTTCTGAAAAATAATCCTCCTCCCTTGTGGAGAATTACCCCTGGACGGCCGGAAATATGCTGTCAACGGCTGTCATTAAGTGCCAAGGAAAGTTGATTATTGCTTGATACCATAACTGAAAATACTAAATTTGGTGCGGTTTTGCCCTTCTCATCTTCACTCTCACACAGACGGAATTACATCTATTCCCTCGGAGCTGTACGGATTGTTATCACGTATTATTAACCGGCGAAGGAAAATAACTATCTTTCCACTTTTCATCTACAAAACTTAATGACCTGGAAGAGTATAAATTAAGGCTGTTTAGTCTCATCACAGTTGAAAATATTAATAAGGTTGCTCTGTAACATTCAGTGGAAAAAAAAAAAATGTATACAGCTTGACTGCCTGTCATCAACTGGCAAGGAAAAAAATACCTCTCTCAGGGCACTAACAGGACCAGCGCGTTTTACTCACAACGAGGAAAGTGTGGTGCAGTGTGAAGTTCGTTGATAGAGGTGATTAATTTCGTCAGTGTGTTGTTAAATACCTCGGCGATAACCTGGTTTTGTGTCAGTGGCTTTTCAGTAATTATTTACCTGCTAGAATAGAAGACGTGTTGTTCACTGCAACTGGTGTTTGTCGTTTGTTTACAATCCACGGTGATAAGTTGGTATGCAAACTATAATATGATTATTAACGTGGTTCTAAATTTAGTTACGTTAACAGCAAATTTCATTAAAGGTGAGCTGAAACTCGTGAATGTCTAATGAAATGTAAAGTTAGCCAATATATATGATAATTTCTTAACCCGACAACATTTACTGATTACTGGACATATACGAAGAAATTTTGAATTCAGGTTAAACTAAAGGTGCATGCGGCAGCGAGCCTCAGTCACGCAGTTCAGGCGGCCGCGAGTGTGTTACATGTTGCCTTGTTTGCATCGTCAGACAAAGGAAAACAAAGGCATACTGATTTAAAAGGGTCCTTTGAACTATTAATACACGAGCGTAATTCTTTGTTAGAAATTTGTGTAAATCTTAAAGCTTAAGTAGGAAAATCTGCGTGAGATCCCTTAAAGCTTTGATAAGAACGATTAGCTTGAATTCCTTCACTGCATATGCACGAAAAATTAGTGAAGGCCTTTAGAACCCCCCCTCCCACAAAAAAAAAAAAAGTTTTGTAACATATTTGTATGAGAGTGATGCACGTTTCATCAGTAGAAATACAGTGAAGTATTGTAAAACTAAAGTAAATACATCAGTGTGAAATACTTTAATGTTTAATCCATTACTACTCAATGTTCTTACATGTGGAATTTTCCCGAAATTATACTTTGCGTACCTCCCTCTGCCTTCCGTCTCATTGTCACGTGGCTCACAGTCTCCCCTTGATCGAAACTAAAAAAATGGCCCAGCCTGGTGAAATCCTTTCATTGTGAATCCATTAAAGCTTAAAACGCGTGAGTATACCATGTGCTAGAAACAGGCATTAAGAAAATGTAGTACTAGTCTTGAAACATTTTAAAGAAACTTTATGGCAGTTTCCTGAAAAAGGCTTTAAGAAATCGTATGAAACAAGTTTTTATGTAATCGTGTGGCAAAATCTTAAAATTATTTCCTCGACGACTGTATAGCAAAATCTTGAAACGGACCAAAGTTCGTACGGTAGTATCTTGAAAACAAGCCGTTATGAAATCTTTTGGTCAAGTCTGAAAAACGTGTATTCGGTGTGTATAACTAGTGCCAAGTTTCCACCATTCTACGCTCACCCTTGACCCATGGCCATGATGTCGTGGGCGTCGCGTGGGCGTCTGTGGGTGGCCATGGGCGTGCTGATGGTGGGATGGCGTTCAATCTTCCCAACATCGGTCAGGGCGGACACCATTCCTCTAGGTAAGTTGTATACAGTTGGAGGTAGACAAGATCACGAACCTACCCTCCTAGTGGTTGGTTGTAGGCTACAGGGTAGGCTAGCCCTGATGCACCCCCACTAGTTCCTCATATCCCAGTTCCCCCACTTAAATCCACACAAAACTAAATAATACCCATTACACCATCCCCACAGTGGAGAATAGGGTACATCGCCATGGACCTGCCCTCCTGGTTAATTGTAGTTCTGATGCTTCAGATTCTAACAGAACTGTATCATTCCCGTAACATTGACATTTATGGTTGTTCCTCCTGTCCCTACAGCAGTGTTTTCCAAACTGTGAGGCGCGCATCCCTGGTGGGGCGCACATTATGGGCAAGTTGAGCACAGGTTCATGGTAGAAGCATTAAGAAGGTAAAACACATCTGGATATTTGCTGAGAACAATCTGAGAGTGGCATATACATCTCTCTCTCTTTCAGTGAGTGAACTTAATCCTATTTAGGCAGTTTCATAATTTAAGCAGTTCGTAAATAAAACGACGAAGACTGTGTTCGTAAAAATACGAATCTCAAGTTAACGGTTCTGCAGAGCATTCGGACGTAAGCATCAAACGTTTTCATTTATGTCACGTTCAGCATACTGGGAGGTATGAAATAATTTGTGGTTGCCGTTTTTTGTGCTTTATTCTCTTTTAGTTCATTGATAGAGAAATATTTAAGTATTTTCACCAAATTTTTTGCAGCGTTCTGTTATGCAACGCACTGACAAAAAATAAATAAATAAATAAATAAATAAAACATCAGACGGAATATCTAATCTAAAAAAAAAAAAAAAACGCTTTCTTCATGTTACCGATTCTTTTATCACCATTGCACTGGTGGCATGCATATTAAGAAAGTGAAGATTATAAAAAATGTCATTTTTCCTTTTACTTACCTCGATCTTGTCAATAGTGTGTGTGTGGGCGGGGGGAGTGTTTTCAGACTATTTGAAATTTAAGGGGTCATCATGATTGAAAATTTGAAAACCACCGTCCTTCACCATTGGTTTATTTTAGCTCCTGTTAGTTCCTTATGTCCCTATCCCAGTGATTTTGTTTGGCTCTAATGGTGTTTTTTTTTTTATGTCCCTATTCCCATTGTATTATATCGCCTCATGGTAATTCCCTATGACCCAGCCACCATTGGTGTACTTCGCTGTATGTTATGTATGTTGGTTCCTCATGTCACAATCTCCCTTTTTTTTTTTTTTTTTTTTTCGTTTAGTAGCGCCTCAGGGCCTTGGTACTTTATTTCTAGTGTACTGTGTATCGCTATGTCACTACTCCTACTGCGTTGGTTTCTCATGGTCGTCTGACCAGATTCCTAAACAGTCTTAAGATCACTTCCCTTCTGCAGCTTAGTTTTACTTTTGCAAGAAGAGCGACAGCCATGGTAAGATTCATCACTTACTTTAACTCGTCATTCTTGCATAAACGAACCTAACTTACGATCATTTCAGTGTTGTAACCAGACTATAAATTTGCAGGAATAACAATACGTATTCAGATCATAGCCAAGACTGGAAATTGATCAAAAGGTTGTTTATGATTTACAGCACGAAGTTCCAAAATCTGCGGAATTTATGTGGTATGGTGTGTACAATAATAATAATAATAATAATAATAATAGTAATTATTATTATTACTATTATTATTATTAATATTATTATTATTATTACTGTTATTATTAAGCATCAGTCCTGTTGTACAAAAACAGCAGCAGGTGTGTGTGTGTGTGTGTGTGTGTGGAAGGGGGGGGGCTCCACCTGCTGAAATCTTTGACCTAAAAAGCAATTAACTATTGATTACGATAACGTCGTTTTCACTTTCATCAGGATATTGTATTTGAGACAGAGGCATAGCTGCAGTGATCTAGTCACTTACTATGCAAGTACTTGTTTATCGACATATATGTATGTATGAATGTTAAAATCTCATCGAGGCCTACTGTAATCAGATCTGGATGACAGTTGCCAAATTTATTATTTATGGGTGTGGAAGGAGGCAATTCGCGTTTTGTGCCGATCAGTCAAGGGACAGAAGCCATGGAACAGGGTCAAAGTTCTGATTCTGGCGTCATCTCATGAATCCCTGACCCTGTTTAGATCAACATCGGCACATACATTCCATGTGGATTGGGGAAGAAGTTGTGTGACTTTGGCTCTGATCAATCAAATATCGAGGTCAGAAGTCATGTTCTTAGTGTGACGTTACCGGGTGCGTCATGAAACCTGATCCGACCGGAGAAAAAAGTCACACACGTGGGTGAGAATGGGAACAGGTGAATCGATTTTGCTTTCACAGGTCAGGTTCACAGGTCAAGTTCAAAGTTTTGGTGCGGCGTTGTTGTGCTCTCCCGGCAACCTCTCTGATTAAACTTTGGGTGAATACCTAGTCTTAGAGGAGACAATGAAGGCTGAGTGTAATACATCTTGTTTGGAAAGTTTTCCGAAGCAGGATAAAATTGCCTGACTGAATAAGAATAAATATATACGATGTTATCAGAGTAAAGGGATTGACTGCCTTGTTTTCCAGATGATTTTACACAACGTTGGAAGGATCAGAAGTTGTGAAAGCCTTTACCTGTATCAGTATTATATCCAACCCCTCCATTAAAAAAAGAATGCACCTATTATACCTAAAATTACCTGATGCCAGCAGGACGATATGAGAGTTGTTCCACCAAGAGAAGGTCTGCAGTGACATTATTAATTCTCATGGGCAATTCTATATGATTCTAAACAAATATAATCGTTTGGCATTAGCTAAAGTTGAATATTACAGCTGTCCTAACCAATGGAAGGTTAATGGTACCAGTATTAACGCTCTCAGCCTTCCTTGACCCAGTCTACCCGATAATTATTCGTTTGGGATAAAGTGAAATAAAGCTGTGAAGTTGTGCTGTCGGATTTTTTTTTTGCAGTAATGGTTCAGACTCGCTATATCACAAATCACTGTTGCTGCGATGATGATTTATTGTGTTGCAGGGCAGGTGGTATTGATGTCTTTTGTTAAACTGTATTCCACTTCATAAATGAAATATCGATAAAATCTAATTGAAGATCAGTTGATGTGGTAGCAATGCATTACGTTGGAGTACATAGTTTTGTGATTGCAGTGGTCTGCATATTATAAAAAAAATAGAATATGAACGTCAGAACTATATCTTACAGATAAAAGAATTATACGGTACTCGCCTAACTTTTTTTTTTTTTTTAAATGAAGAAAGATAGCTGATGATAGTTTCGTCCCTACCTGTCGCATGTTCAGGTATGAACAGGGATGAAAAATGACCGTACTGTAGAAAGTTATATATATGAGAGAGAGAGAGAGAGAGAGAGAGAGAGAGAGAGAGAGAGAGAGAGAGAGAGAGAGAGAGACACTGACTGGGGGCAGTAGATTGGAGAGAGGGAGGGAGGCAGCAAAACTCACGTCACTATGAATACAAGACACATCATCTAGCTACGAGCAAAAGAAGTACCGGCATGTTTTTGAGTCTAGGAACCAAGACAGTGACACATGAGTGAAAGAGTGCAGCATTTTTTCCGTTGCTTAAGGATTATGAAGGTATACGGTATTCGGCAATATTAGGGTCATTAAAACAGATAATCAGTAATTGTTGAGTCCTAATCTACCCCTAGAATACTCGTTGGACCTCTGGGGAAAAGAGGGACAAACGTGAGACATGAGTGAAAGTGTGCAGCATTTATTTTTCCTGTTCCTCAAATAATTCGAGAGGTGCATGGAAGGCAGTAGGGAAAAGATACTGCATTTTCCTTCGCCTGTTACCCCGTTGAACTGAGGATGTTTGTTGTATTCTGGCCACCACTGAACAATTTACTGTCAACATAAGATGCATGTCCAGTATTTTAGGGCCTTCGTAAGGCTTTATCTCGGGATATCTTTTTTAATGCATGGAAAAAGGATCTCAAGGGCAGAAGCCTCAATACAGTTTCCACCAAGAAATAATAAAAACAAAATAACAGAGAACCAAATTCAAGATCCGTTCATTTCAAGATGTTTGGACACATTTTGTTTAAAAGACTGTAGGTCATGGGCAGTAGGATATACAGGCAGAGAAGATTAGGGCCAGAATTTACCTGTTGCTTACGTGAAGGACTGGGAGTAACGGTTAACTCTTGCATTAGAGAGTTGGACAGAAATGGAATGAGAGTTTTCTGCCAGATGGGTGCTATGCACCTGCCTGGAATGGTTAACAGATAGTTCAGAGAAGCAGTGACCACTGAAGTAGCGAGACAAAAGAGATACAGATACAACAGTGTGGCGAAGAGGATAAATGGAGTCAGTGAATGAGAAGAGTTAATGAAATGAAAAGTCTTTGACTCCACCTTGTTGAGAAGAGCTGTATATTGGGAGCCTCCCCAAACAAGAGAGTCGTACTGTACACAGGGGTGAATAAAACCCCTTGTATAAAGTCAACAGCTGTGCAAGAGTACGGTAAAGAGGGCATGGCATCAGTTTAGCACATCTAATCTTTTGGAAGCAGATTTTACAGAGAGGTAGAATGGTCTATCCAAGGTTAATCTGGAGAGATTGAAACCCCAAGTATGTTCAGAGGTGATGCGGGATTGAGTTGGATGTTGTTAAAAATTAGCAGATACTCCTGTTGAAGATTTTTACTGGTTGAAAGATGAATTAAACAATAAGATTACTTTTACCCCAGTCAGAGATATGAGCCTGCAGAAGATTTTGATGGGTTGAAGGGTGAATTAAAACAACAGGATTACTTTTATCCCAATCAGAGATATGAGCCAAGTAAGACATTAGGTGCGCCATAGCCTCATCCCATGTTTGTTGAAGTGACCACTGAGATGGGACACTACGAGAAGTGAATGGAAAGGTGAAGGGTGGAATCATCAGCGGTGGAATCATCAGCATATGCGTGCACAGTTACGTGAACAGCTTAGGTCATTGATGAAATGAAGGAAGAGAGGTGGTGATAGGCCAGAATCCTGAGGAATACCATTATTGACAGCTCTAGGAGAAGAACTGTGGGCATCTACAACATATGCTATAAAATGACCAGAAAGAAAGCTAGGGATGAAGACAGAGAGTGAAGGATGAAACGATGAGAGAACAGTTTGAAAATTAAAGATTTATGTCAAACTTGGCTGAAACGTTTGAAATGTCAAGTGCAATTGCAAATCTTTCGCCAAAGTCCCTAAAGGAGAAGACCAGGACTTTGAAAGGAAGGTGAGATGATCACCAGTGGAACAACCCTGAGGAGCCCATACTGGTGATCAGAGAGAAGGTTATAATAGGAAAGGTGCTTTAATTTTTTTCTTTTTGTTATGAATAGATTCAAAAACCTAAAAAATAAATGATGATAAGCCATTTGGAGGGGGTAGACTGTAGCACCGGTCGNAACAACCCTGAGGAGCCCATACTGGTGATCAGAGAGAAGGTTATAATAGGAAAGGTGCTTTAATTTTTTTCTTTTTCTTATGAATAGATTCAAAAACCTAAAAAATAAATGATAAGCCATTTGGAGGGAGTAGACTGTAGCACCGGTCGAGCAGGGCGGTACTCCCAAGGTGGACGGTAAGCTGATGACTGGGACAGCTGGAGCTCCCGTTTCGTTGGCCCTTGGGACTAGTTTCAGACCATCCCCTTTGGCAGAACTTTTTCAGTGTTTCAGTAAAACAGAGAGTAGGCCAGGATGCTCCGCAGTGCAAGCTCCTAACTGTCAGCACCAAACTACATGAACATAACACTACCGGTACACTTCCTATTCAAAATTTTACTAATAATGGCATCCTATCACAAAATTTCAGGGGGGGGATCACCCAAGCCCCCATCATCTGCCCCTCTCCAGGTGATGACATGCGAGATGCCTGGAACCACTCACTGTGTGACTCACTTCATTTCTGCAACATTTGCAGCCTTTCCTCTAACTTCCTCCCCATTACCACCTCTCCTCCTCTAAATTCACCTTCTCTTCCTCACTGAGACTTTACTGTCTGAGATGACTGATAGCAAACCCTTCTCTGTATCCTCCTACTTTCTCTTTACTAATTTCAAAGCTAAAGGGGGCTGTTGTGTATATGTATGCAAAAACACATCTTGCGCTCGTGTTCCTGAACTAGAATCTTCTGAATTCTTTGCTCTGTGGCTTTGGCTTTCCTGTCATTCAGTGACTACATATATCTGTGCTATTGTATTTATACCCAAGTTCTGCTAACTACGAAAAATTCTTCAACTATCTTATTTCTAAGATGGAACACAACCAATAAATTTCTCCTTTCTCTGAAACCTCCATTCTAGGAGATTTCATTGTTCACCACTGTCTTTGGCTCTCCTCTCTTTTCAATAATCCACCTTGTGAACAAGCCTACACCTTTTCTATCTTTAACCACTTAACCACGGGCCGTCACTTTCGTGACGCTCGGTGGCGATGGCTCGAGCCGTGGGCTGTCAGTTGGGTGCCTCTGTTTCTTTTTAATTAGCCAAGGCCTTCAACATATAAATATATATGAAAAAATGTAGGAGGGTCTTGAGTGCTATTTATATCACTCAGGCTAGTTTGGGCCTATATTTTATAAAAATAAGTCAGAGCGCGAATTGCCACCGGCTGGAAGTGCCAGGACTGCCTCAGACAACCCCGTGGTTTAGGGGTTAATGATCTGGAGCAGCTTGTACAGCATCCTACCTATATCCCTGACCACCTATGAAAGAGTTCCAACATACTTGACCTCTTCCTTAAAACTAATCCTTCTGCTTTTGCTGTTAATCTCTCCTCACCGTTGGACTCCTCCAATCACAACCTTCTCACCGTAGCCTGTTCTTTTGCTCCAATAAGGCCTTTGGACCCTCCCAAGAAACAACAGTTGTGGCATTTTGGACCTGCTAATTGGGAGGCCCTCAGGCAGTACTTCTTTGATTTTCTCTGTTATGATTATTGCTTCAGTGGCCAAGAGCCATCTGAGTGTGCCTTGCGTATTACGGAGGTTATTCTTTCGGGCATGGAAGCATACATTCCTCTCTCATATTCTATGACTAACTAACGCAAAAACCATGGTTTAATCATGCTTGTTGTAATGTTGTCCACAACAAAAGGTACTGCACAGGAGCCAGCCCACCTCAGAATCTCATCTCTTTAATGTCTCTGCCCAGAATCGAGCTGTCTGTTCTTCACTCTGCTAAAAATAGTTTCACTTGTACTAAATCCTCCCAACTCTCCAACTCGAATTCTTCCCGTTCTTTTTGGCACCTTGCCAAAAACCTTTCTAAAAACTTTACCACCTCATCCTTCCCTCCTTTTTTTCTACTCTGATAGCTCTAGCTATTTCTCCTCCCAATAAAGCACTTTCTAAAAACTTTACAACCTCATCCTTCCCTCCTTTTTTCTACTCTGATAGCTCTGGCTATTTCTCCTCCCGATAAAGCAGAACTCTTCACTCAGATTATCTCCTCCAGTTCTACCTTAGACAATTCCGGTTCTGTTTGTCCATTGCTTCCCCCCTCTGACTTTCTGATGGCTGACATTAAACTTTCTTTAGTTGATGTATTTATTGCCATTGGTGGCCTCAGTACTAACATGGCATACGAGCCTGATGGGGTCCCTCCTGATGTTTTCAAGAACTGTGCTTCTGTGCTTACACCCTGACTAGGTAAACTCTTTTGCCTCTGTGTATCAACTGGACTACCCCTCCTTCTTGCTGGTTGTTTGCTCTCATTCACCCTGTCACAAAGAAGGGTGACCATTCCCAACCCTTTAACTATCACCCAATTGTTGTAACATCCTATGTTTCAAAAGTTTTTGTGTATATTCTTAACAACAATTTTTAAAAGCATCTTTCGTATCACAACCTTCTCTCTAATCGTCAGTATGGGTTCCGCCAGGGACGCTCCACTGTAGATCTCATCTGCCTTTCAGACTCCTTGCCATCCTCTTCTCGGGACTTTGGTCAAACCTTTGCTGTTGCACTTGACATCTCAAAGGCTTTTCATCGAACCTGGCATAAATCTTTAATTTCCAAACTGCCCTTTTATGGTTTTTAACTTTCTATCTGTGCCTTCATCTCTAGCTTCCTTTCTTGTCGCTCTGTAGCTGCCATTGTAGATTGCCACAGTCTTCTCGAACTATCAATAATGGTGTTCCCCAGGGCTCTGTCCTATCACCAACTCCTTTCCTTTTATTCATCAGTGACCTAAGCTGTACACATAATCCTATCCACTCATACGCTGATCACTCCACTCATCATCTTTCCATTCAATTTCCAATGCATCTATCTCAGCAGTTACTTCAACAAACAAGGGATGGGGCTATGGCACATCTAATGCCTGACTTGGCTCATGTCTCTGGGGTAAAAGTAATCTTGCTCTTAACGCATCAAAAACTCAGTTCTTACATCTATCTAACTGACAAAACCTTCTGCAGGAGTACTCCCTAATTTAAAAAAATATCCAACTAAATCCTGCATCATCTTTAAAAATACATGGGGTTTCATTTTCTCAGGATTTATCTTGGAATGATCATAATCTCTTGTAATGTGTGGTATGCTCCCAAGAGATTGGACGTGCTAAACTGACTCTGTGCCCTCTTTACCCCTTTACATTTGTTGATTTTATATACGGGTTTTGTTTGTCCCTGTGTAGAGTACAACTCTCCCGTGTGGGAAGACTTCCCACATACAGCTCATCCCAATAGGGTGGAGTCAAAGGCTTTTCATTTCATTAACTCCCCTCCTCTTACTGTCTTCCTTCAACCTGTCTCTTCACTGCACTGTTGCATCTTTATCTTTTTCTGTCACTGCTTCAATGGTTACTGCTTCTTTGAACTGTCTGCTTGTGTCCCTCCACCACTACAGCTGGCGCTTAGCACTCGTCTAACAAAAAACTCTCATACATTTTCTGACCAGCTTTCTAATGCAAAAGTTAACCGTTGCTCCCGGTCTTTCATGTATGCAACAGGTCAGCTCTGGAACTGTCTCCCTCTGTCTTTACTGTATTTCCTACTGCCTATGATCATTTTTTAAAATACAGCGTGTCTAGGCATATCGAAATGAATAGATCTTGAATTTGGCTCTCAGTTATCATGTTTTTGTTTTTTCTTGGAGGGAACAATTTGCAGGCTGCCGGCCTTTGGTTCCTTCTTCCTTGCATTAAAAAAAAAAAATTAAATCGGCCAAAGTTAGAGGGTTGGGAATGGTCACTTGTCTTTGGGAAAGGCTGAATGAGGACAAACTTCCAGCAAAAAGAAGAGGTACAAATCGACAGACAAAGACAAAAGAGTTTACCTAGTCGGGGTGTAAGCACAGAAGTAGCTACATTTTTGAGGACAGCAGGAGGGACCCATCAGACCCATAGCCTATGCCTTGTTAGTATTGAGGCCAGTGTTGGTAGAAAGCACATCAGTTGAAGGAATCTTAGTGTCATTCATGAGGAAGTCTGAGGGGAGAAGTGATGGAGGAATAGCAACGGAATCATCTAAGGTTGAATTGGAGGAGAATGTCCGAGCAAAGAGGTCTGCTTTTTCCGTAGGAAGAAAGTAAATAAATACAGCCACGGAGCCCTCAGTGCAAAAAAGAAGGACGGAGGATGAAATAGTTAGGTAGATTTTTGGCAAGGTTCCAGAAGGAGTGGAAAGAATCTGAGTCAGAGAGTTCAGAGCAGTTAGTACAAGTGGAATTATTCCAAGCATAGCAGAGAAGAGTCTTAGTAGGATTCAGAGGAGAAGCATATATAGAAGAGATCAGATTCAGGGGTGGTTTGGTTCTGGTACCTTTTGTAGACCTCCTTCTTGTTGTAGACAATATTAGAACAAGTGTGATTAAACTTTTTTTTTTCTCTCTCTCATTAGCCACAGGATAAGTGAAATGAAAGTATGCTTTCTTGCCTGAGAATAACCTCCGCAATGCGTGACGCACACTCAGATGGTTCTTGGCCATGGAAGCAGTAATCATTCCAGGGAAAATGAAAGAAGTGCTGACTGAGGGCCTCCCAAAAAGCAGCTTCAAAGTGCCACAGCCTTCTTTGGAGGGTCCATACCCTTCCTGAAGCAATGGGACAGGTTAAGGTAGTAAGGTTGTGACTGGAGGAGCCCAATGGAGGGAAAAGTTTAACAGACTGAAAACAGGAAATAGCTGTCAGAAAGAGGCCAAGTATGTTAGTTATGTAGGGTACTGTTCAAGCAACTCTATGTCATTAAGGATAAAAAAGATGTAGGCTTGTTCATCATGTGGATCAGTGAATGGAGAGAGGAGCCAAAGTTGATGGTGAATATTGAAATAACGTAGAATGGAGATCTCAGAGAAAGGAGAAATTGATTGGCTGTGATTCATCTTAGAAGTTAGATAGTCTAAGAAGTTTTCATAGGCAGTAGACGTAAGGGATGAGTACACAACACAGATTTAGTCAGAGAGTCAGAGAATGACAGGAGATCCGAAACCAAGGAGTAGAAAATCTAGATGATTCAACTTCATGAAGATGAGAGCAAGATATATGGCTGTGTACATACAACAGCCACACTTGGTTTTGAAGTGAGTATAGAGAGAAGGGTTTATCATCAGTCGCCTTAGACAGTGAGTCTCAGTGGGGAAGAGATAAGGTTTTAGAGGAAGAGTGATGACGTTCAGCTGAGAGAAGATTAGAGGAAAGATCACGAATGTTGCAGAAATGAATAAGGAGTTAGTCAGGCAATAGTTCCATGTATCTCACTTGTTCTTCACTGGGATAGAGGCGGATGGTGTTTTTTTTTAGGGGTTCCTACCACCCTCTGGGGACTCCGAGGCTGGGTGTTGAGAGGCCATATTTGTTGAATTTAGAATAGTAAGTGTGGTGCGTAATATGCATATAGTTTGGTGTTGGCAGTTGGGAGAAATTGTACAGGATAGTATGAGGGCCTACTGTCTGTGTTACTGAGACAGCGAAAAAGTTCAGCAAAGGGGATAATTAGAAGCTAGTCCCGAGGGCTGATGAAACGGGAGCTCCAGCTGTCCTTATCATCAGCTTTACATCCACTTTGCAACTACTGCCCTTTTGAATTGGTGCTGCAGTCTACTGCTGAGAAGGGGCTAATTAAGAATATGTCTGAGAATATACTAGCCCGGTAGCAAGGATAAGGAGTGGTTCGAAGTTAATTAGGGAATTGTTGCCCATCCTGACACTAAAAGGGCTTTCCCTTCGTGCTATGTGCTCCTTGTATACAGCATCTGTTAAGAGTGTAATGCTGTACGGTAGTGAGACTTGGGCAGTAAAGGAGGGGGAATTTTGTAGTCTCACACATACAGTGATGAGAATATAGATGGATGTGCACTGCTTAGGAGAGTTAGGATTGTGAATGAAGAGCTCAGAGGAAAGATGGGACCTGAATGTATTAGTGTTGTGATGAGAAGAGGTAGATTGTTGGGCATTTTGACAGGATGGAGGATGACAGCTGTGTGTGTAGGGCGAGAGGGTAGAGTTGCTAGAGATAGACCGAAAAAGACTTGGGAAGAAGCCATGCAACGTGTCCTTAGTTTTACTGAACTTGAGAGGATGCTAGAGATCGAGCAGCGTGGAAAGCTGCCGTTAGGTGACCAAGGTCGATGCTTGAAATCATGTTGGCGCATTTATAAACGAAGCGAATGTGTTGTAATTGTAGTAGCTGGTTGTGGTAGTTGTGAAGATGGTAATTTTGCCTGTATCTACAGAGGTTTACTATTAAAGAGGTGAATTTTGGATATGTATAAGAATGTCAAGTGTTGAAGAGGTTAATTTAAGGTATACCTAAGGATGTGCAGTATTGACGGGGTTAATCGAGGCTATATCTAAGGATATCTAATGTTCAGTGATTAATTAAGGGTATGTTTAAGTAGCTATGTCTTTTTGTGTGGGGGATTGAGGTTATAAGTATTATCTATCAATCTGAATATAATCGCAGTACAGCAGCAGGAATGAAATATCAATTGGGTCACCTCATTGAAGGGGTTAAAGAATCTACTGGTGAATACAAGCAAGGTATGTGTCATCTGTTTCCCAGAGTCCGTCAAGACGGTAGGAAAGAGTGTGGTTCTTGGATGGGATATAAGTTATTACTGTTTTTATTGTTGTTATTATTGTTGTTGTTATTATTATTAATAACATTATTGCCATTATTATAATTATTACAAGGTTTCCAATTTCCGTATATGACAGTCAGCAAGTTGGTTTTGCTTTTATCGCTGATTCAGATTTAGGCTAATAGTACTTCTGACGATTTAACGGAAGACAGAAGGGAAAGAAATATGAGCTTTTTCAGTGCAAGGTACTTCTTATTGTGTCTTTGGCATTTCAAGTCTATTTCCTTCCGCTAATAAGAAACCTTTCGAACAGGAGGGATTAGATTTAGCCTTAGCAGAACAAAAAGAAGCACACAAATATCTACCCCGGTATACAGCCGATCAAGAGGCCGAACATTTGACCTGTCAGCGGCAACGGAACATAGGTTACTTGTACGGGACGACCCAGCAAGAGGGTTTCCTTGCCTGGGGTTGATGAGTCTGCTCAGCAAGACAGACCCAACAACAACAACACTAACAGCTAGACATATACACGCGGGGGGAAATAGTATACCTGCTGTGCTACCACGCATACAGGCTTAAACCTTTGCGTGTGGCGTGCGGTGATGCATGAATAAAAGGGAGCAACATTTTTCCTTGCACATCTGTCAAGGAGCGTGAGGGTAAAACACGAGGGAGGGAACGTATTATTGCGAGGAACAGACCTGTCTGGGGATACAGTATTGATCATAGATAGCGGGTGTGAAAGAGGAAGATGGAAAGCAGGAGGGGAAACGAAAGGCAAATCTGGATGTGAGGAGCAAAGGATGGATAGAAGAACGGGAGAGGTCACGAGACTTCAGGACAACAGTCATACAGTAAGAGGTCAAAGTGCGGTAGATGGTGGGTGTAAAAAGAAAAAGGAAAGAAAAGAAAACTGAAGGAAGGAGAGAAGGAAGGAAGAAAGGATGAGCAATAAAAGAATGGGTACAAGAGAGGCAGATGTGGTGTGTAAAGAGAAATGGAACAAATAAGAAGGGAAAGGAGAGAAGATCAGAGGTAACGGCACGAGGGGAAAGGAAAGTCAACGAGGATGAGAGCGAAAGACAGAAAGAAGGGAAGGAGAAAGATGGTAACGGGGGTGCAAGGGGTGTAAGGAATAAGGGAAGGAAGGAAGGAAAAATGAAAAGAAAGAGAGAAGGATGGGACAGAAGGATAGATGACTGCGGAGTGGTCGTCTGGTGTCTGGTATGGATAACAAAGGAAGGGAGATGAGGGTAATGAAGAAGCGAAGGAAGGAAAGAGGAAGGGAAGGAGCGAAAGAAAGATGGCAGGAAGGAAAGTGAGAGGAGGAATGACGAGAGGATGGGTATGCAGATGGGGGTAAAAGAGAGGCATGTTGGGGTTTGAGGAGGACGGAAATTGCAGAGGTGGAGGAAAGGGCAGGTGGAAAGCAGAAAGGGGGTAAAAAAGGAGATGAGGTGTGAGGAGGAAGGGAGATGAGGAAGGAAGAAGGACGTGTGATGGAAAGGGAGGAAAAATAGACAGTAGAAAGTGAGGAAAAGAGAGGCGATTGCGGGTATGAAAAGGAAGAGAGGAGAGGAAATGGAGGAAAAGAGGGAAGACCAAGACAAAAAGACACCCTTGACAAACGCACCCACCCCACCGTATCCACCACCCCAGCAAATCCTTGAGACATCCCAGATACATATCACAAGTACCTCAGACACACCCTAAATATTTCCTAAATGCACACCATGCACACCACCAACACCCCCCACCCTCCAACACATCCCGTAGGTGTTGCGCTTAAATATTTGTACGGTTGCGTGTTGCCTTTCACCCTTCAAAAAGGTGCAGCGGTTTAGTCAGTGAGTGAGTAAGGGCCACATTCGGAGACACGCATTGGATTTTATTATCACTGTGACAAAAATATGACAAGAAGGAAGATGGAGAGAGTCCGAAGGAGAAGCAAGCAGAAAGAAGGTAAGGAGAGAAGAAAGAAGCAAGTAGGGAGGGAGTGGATAGAATATGACAGACACTGCAAAGCATAAGAAAGATTATGGGAAGTAGAAGATGCTGCATGGAAGATATTGGTTACTCTGACCTAGCCATCCCCTCCTTATATTAAATTCTTATAGCTAATGGCAAGGGGCGTGCAGTATATGGACCACCCTGTATACTGGGTGGAGTGGGTATGAGTGAAAGTGTAGAGAGCTGATAATATAGATGTGAACTTCGAGAGATGCTGAGGTGGATATGGATTGGGTGAGGTTGCTGTGTGCTGGGTTAGGTAGGAAGGATGACTGCTAGATGAAAATGGATGTAAAGTTTGAGAGAATGGGGGTATGGGGGGGAATGAGAATGGGCGTACGTTTAGAGGACTCGTGAGATGAATGAAAGTTGCATCCAAGTGAATGGGTGGCATGCGACTGGTGGTTTAAATTGCATGGGGTTGGTGTAGGGTGAGTTGGGGTGGGTGGTCTAAATTAGATGAAGTGAGTGATAGTTTACAATCTGAGTGCTTGTAAGTTTAGTACATTAGTGTATGGATAGGGTGGATTAGGTGTGAGTTGGATGGGGTAGATTTCAGTTGGGTTGAGAAGGTATGGATGTGGATCGAGTGGTGTGAGTGGCTTAAATGAATGTTGGGAGGATTAAGTGGAAGGTGGGTGTTGTGTGTGTGGGTTGAGTGGTTTGGGTGTATGGGCAATGGTATGGTATGGTTGTGGGCAAAGTGATGTGTATGAAAGAGCAGTGGTGTGGTATGGATGTGAGTGAAGTGGTGTGGATGAAAGAGCAGTGGTGTGGTGTGGGTGATGTGGTATGGGTGTAGGCTGATTGGTGTGGATGAAAAGGACAATGGTATGGTATGGGTGTGGGCAGACTGGTGTGGATGAAACGGCAGTGGTGTGGTGTGGGTGTGAGCTGAATGGTATGGATATAAGAGCAGCAGTGTGGGTATACGGTACTTGTAGGAGCAATGGTTTGGTATGGTGTGGTGTGTGAGTCGGCTAAGTGGTTTGGGTGTAAGAGCAATGGTGTGGTTTGGGTGTGAGTTGAACTGTGTGGGTGTGTGAGCTTCGGTGTTATGTAGACATGTGGTGTGGTATGGGGTGAGTAATGTGGATGTGGGCTGAGTGCAGTGGGTGCAAGAGGAGCGGTGTTGTGTGGTATAAGATTAGTTGTGTGGATGTAAGAACACTGGTATGGTACGCATGTTTGCTGAGTGGTGTGGGTGTAAGAGCAATGGTATGGTGTGGTGTGAGTGTGGGTTGAGTGGTGTGAGTGTAAGAGCAGTGGTGTGGTGTGGTGTGGGTGTACGAGCAGTGGTGTGGAGTGGTGTGAACGTGGGTTGGTTGGTGTGGGTGTAAACGAAGTAGTGTGGTTGAGATGGATGGGTTGGTGTATGTCTGGGTTTGTCTTTACGAGTTGTCTGTAGCAACATGACATGCAGCCCAACAAGACTACCACAATCTTTAATCATAACTACATTCGTAAGGGTGGAACCACAAGTCCAGGGAATGGTGGGGATGTAGTGTTGTCTCTGCATAGCTTTTTACATAATTAATATATAATTTTGCTGAGAGCCATGGCGTCAGAGGGTTCTAAATTGCTTCATGTGACATTATGCGGTGAAGTTACTTACACAAGACAACTGCTTTTCTCCTATCAGGTCATCTCTTCTGAAGATCTTAGGCCCAAACTTTTGGCCTACTTACGTACAGAAAAGCTTGACACTGTTCTCTGAGGTGAGCAGTGCGCAATATATGTAGGAAACTACACCCTTTGCATAAGTAACATACAAGATAATATTAACATAGCCATCATTTGTTTAGAGCACACGTTGTTAACCGAATCGTCACGGGTTCGATCCCTCTCAAGGATCACTGGTTGATCACAAAAATGGCATCATGTCAAGACTATGTGCTGCATCTTTAGGCAAAAGCCTTCTAGATATAAGTAACGCATTATAGATGGCTTGTTTCTGCCTGGTGGAACTAGGTCACTCCCACAATTTGAATACTAAATCCCAGTTTATGAGGTAGGACTGTGTCTCCTTGCATACAAGTTATATCAACTCTCCTGTCTGACTACATTAAACCATCAGCTGAGCTGAAAGGATCTTTGCCAGGTTAGAACAGACACACTATATCACTATATCTACCCAAGAGGGAAGTGCACAATGTATATAAAATACATCACTGTCCAAAAGTAAGACTGATAGGAAAGAGGGACCCAAGGAGCATATTGCCGGTAAGGTAACAGAAAGACAGCTCGAAGTCTCCTAACTCGGCTATAAATTTGAGGATGCAAATTAATTTTGAATTCACCTCAGTTCAATGACGCTTTTATGTTTACCTGTTTTGTAGAACTATGTATGTTTTGGTTCTAAATTCGCAATGCCGATTGAAAGGAAACTGCTAACTCGGGATGTGACAACCGTGCGTGCGTGCGTGCGTGCGTGCGAGCTGAAACATCAGCAGCAAATTGCAACCCCTTCCTCAACATTCTTTCACCTTCTACTTATGATTTTTGTCAGTCACTCCCAGTCTTTAATTAGAGCGTAATACGGTACATCCATGCATCTACTGAAGTGAACTGTTCTCCGATTTGCCTGTTTTTTTTTGCTCAGTGTTCTCTAGAAAAGAAAACTTTTCACAGGCTTCTAGCCTTCGGTGCTTTATCATTGCATTAAAATTAGAGACGTCGCCCTACAACCTCCCTATTCCTTTTTAATTTTTTTCTTACCCTTTTTAAGTTTTCATACGGTACCCCTTCGTACAACCATCCTCCCACTCTGTAGTCCTGAATGAGGCAGCATTAGCATGCACTCGGTACTGATGACGGGTATTAGCGCCAAAATGGTGACATACAAAGATGTGTAGTACGGTATATATGAGGATATCTGGGATCTAGGCAATGGGCAATCAGTTCTGTATCCATAGTCCGACATTAAAAAAAAGATTTTCTCCCCTTAGGTCCTGCTTCATCCCCCTCCCCCCCCCCCCCACCCATCCCCCTTTCCCTCTCCATTTGCTCTCCCTCCCCTGCAGTCTCTTTTCCTCTTACCAGACTTTCATCACCTGCCTTAATAAAAATTTTATTTCTTCGCTAGTTACAGTTGTCGTCTTCCTAACTGTACTAGAAATCTCACCCCACATCAAAGTTGTCTCTCCATTCATTTATCTCCAATCTCCACCCTCCTCCTCCCCTTTCTTCAATCCTTTTCACGTTCCATCTTTCCATTCTACCTTCGATCCTTCCCCTTCCCCTTCCTCTCTTTCCCCATCCCCCTTCCCTATTCCTCTCTCTCCTTTACCTCATCCCTCTTCCCTCCTCCTTCTCCTTCCTCTTATCCTCCATACTTTCCTCACTTTTCTTCTTGCATTCATTCTTTTCTCATATTACCTTTCTTCTCGCATCCCTGCTTTCCATTTTTCGCATTCGTCCTTTTCATATTCTCTTTTCTTCGCCCCTTCCCATATTCCTTCCTCTCTCTTTCCATTCCTTCCTTTCCCTTCCCCCTCTCCTCACCCCTTTCCCCTTCGCCCCTTCCTTACTTGGCAGTTTCAGGTACTTCAGTTCTCTCACGCTCCTACTTCCCCATTATTCTGTTTCCAACTCCTCCCCGTCCCCACCATTCCATTACCACATCTCTTCTATCATCATTGCCCTGCAGTCAAGTGGGATAGTTTATCAGCCAGCGTACTCCAAGCGCGCTGGTTCCCTCTCCAACTGGTCGTCTGGTCCAACGTCAAAGAGCAGCCCTCGTCCTCTGCCAACTCGGTATCCGCCACCACACGCGCAGCATTAGGGGGTCCACGTCTCGCCTGTGGTACTCCTTCAATATATTGATATGGCACAGTCTCCGTTCCTTCCTCCAGTCTGGGGTTAAAATGACATAATTCACTTCACCTACCCTCTTCTCAACCACATAAGGACCCGCAAAACTTGCCTGCAGAGGCTGACCATGAATGGGTAGTAAAACAAGGACTAAGTCACCCGGGTTGAAGATCCTGTTCCTAACTTTCTTAGAGTGGTCATACCATCTCTTTATCTTCTCTTGAGATTTATTTTTATTTTTTTTATGTGTCCGACTCTGGGCATAGGCTTTACAGCCTGCTATCAAGGCCCAGCCGTCCTCCTACATACCATACACCTCTACATGTCACCACTTCGGCGCTAACACCCACCGTCCATATTGAATACATGCTAGGGCTGTCTCATACAGGACTGGTGTATTGGTATTAGCGGGGTTATTTTTACATGTCGGCGGGTCTTCTGGTAGATCAGTAAAGCCTGATTTAATGAAATTCAAACCCTTAAAC
>JAGKTI010005021.1:34502-47243 GCA_018397915.1 Birgus latro
TAAGGTCATTAGGTAACATTTGTTACTGGTACCGTATAACAAATACTTCAAGGGTAGCCAAATTACTGTACCTGGCTTGAGTAGAAAGAAGACAGATATAACACACACTAGATACAGTATAGCCTACCACTTCACGCTCTCAGCTCCCTATGCGTAGGCTACTCTCAGCTGAGTTAAATCGTCTCTTGTTACCTGGAACAAAAAACTAGAACTGTGGTGACCAGGAAATGGTTAACGTCACTCATCCTTCTCTTCATCACCATCCTCTTTATTATCATCACCATGGTCATTATCATCAACATGTTTGGTATCGTCATCATATCATCTTTGTTATCTTTTTTGTCATCTAAAGATGGTGTGAGGTATGATCCTGAAACCATCATCATCATCATCATCATCATCATCATCATCATCATCATCAGACCAAGGATCTTATTTTGGTTGGCTTTCATGCACCTTTTTCACTGAGATTTACTTTGCCCAGTATATTTAATTCAATTCCTCAGCGAATTATTGTTGATACCAGACCAGAATAGTATTAGACATACTCTAATGGGTTTAGGAGATTTCAGGTTCTGTCTCTTGTTTTCTTAATCATATACCGGTATTAGTAATGAGGTAAGTCGTGTTTTTCTCTTACCGTACTACAAGAGTTGTAAGTAGCCCACTACTATGAAAAAACATACTGGTAGCATTATACAAACAAGGATTAGCTGATCTCAGAAATAATAAACTAAACATTTTACAGCCAGTAACATAAATATCGCTACTTGGAAGGACTATAATGTGTTTGTTTTGCCATGACGGAACTGGGTCATTCTCACAACTTATATGTCTTGGTTACATGAAATTCGAATAACCGTAGTCTTCAGGCAGGAATGAACCACTTTAGCTGCTAGTAAAAGGAATAGTCCAGTGTGACTACCCTTGGTTATTTCTGGAGCTGAAAGGGATTTGGTATCTTTGTCAGGTTTATAACCAGTGCACCATAGGTGGTGGGGAAGTGAAAATCCGAAGGAGCAAGTATCGGTGTTTAATCCAACACGCGCTGTCAGTGTTTTATGGGCAGCTGGTTATCACAAATTCATACAAGCGTGAATGACAAAGAAAACGATCAAACAATCCCCCAGACCACGTCAGGCATCTGTCATTTTACAGCCTTGCTTCAGTACCATATGGGTACAAACAATCTGGAATAATGAGACTGTCCAAAGATCGAGTGGTAAGCTAGGAAATTGAACTCAGTTGGTGTGCAGCGTAACACTCACTTTAACACAGAAGAAGGGCACATCTACTTTAATACTGTACTCTCTCCACTTACACGTAGTCTAAAGATGTCGTAGCCCCATCTTGAATACTAAGCAGTAGCGAGAGATAATCACCAGAAAATGTTGCTAGTCACGAAGAAGCAATATAAAAACGAGGTTTGTAGAGTTGAATTTTTGTTTTAATTCGTTATTGAACTACGGAAAATAAATTGTAGCTAAATAATCAATATCTCCAGTAAATTAAGCGGAACGAAAAACAGTATTTATAAGTGAAATTATTTCCATCTCTTAATTCTCTTTTGAGCATTTGTTATCTAAGAGCAAGATTAATTTCCTGTAATGTAATTTAATTTCGGATAATTGGCTGATGTTCTTTTAATCCAATATCATTACTCTTCTTATTTCTAAAGATCACCACTAATACATGTAGAATAAACGACACTGAGACCATGAGTGGAGAGAGAGAGAGAGAGAGAGAGAGAGAGAGAGAGAGGGGGGGGGTAATGATGACGTATAGATGATTAGATTTGATCTTGTAATTATGACCAGAAATCTTAAATATTATGCCCATATTACATCTAGATGTTTTTATTTATCTAAGTGGAAGCATAACGTAATGTAGAATGAAGCAGTTGCGCCGATCACTTCATCCTTAAGATGTCAGAGGTGAGGTATAATCATCCGTCGGTAACATGAATAGCAAGTGATAAACCCCTGCAGTACAGTGATATAGCTTGCTACCTCTCAATGACTAGTTAAATTAGGAAATGGCTGTTGCTCTGAAGGGGTTAAAAAAAAAAAAATAATACATCACTGGATTGAAGGAAGGAGAAAATTCCATTGTAATAAAGGAGTTAGTGATGCCTCAAGAACTGTATCCCACACTTAATATAATCGTCAGGAGAGTACAAAATCCATATTAAAAAATCATATCCAGTAAGAAGAGATTAACATTAAGACATATTGGGTTCCAGTAAAGACTGTGTGAAACAATTCAGGAAAGAAAGAAAAAAACAAGAAAGGAAGGTCAACGAAAATAAAAGCCCCAGAGAAGCATTTATAGCCACCTTTAGAAAGTTGTATGTAGGGAATATACAAGAGTATCGACTCGACTTGATTCCTCTTTAGATGTGAACAGGAACGGCAATTATGTGTTCACAGAGTATAGTGGAGTGAGCAGTACAGAGGGATGGAGGGTGGTAAGAAGGGATAAGGAGAGGGAAGTGAGAACGAGGTAAGGTGTAGGAGAGAGCAAGGGGGGAGAGGGGGGAGGGTGAAGAGGAGAGCGGGTGGAATGGAATTATCCGTTTGTTCCTGCCTCCAGTGATGGCCGTTCGATCGTAGAGTTCTTTAACTTCTGTAAAAAATTTTGGTTGTGCATCAACAAATTCTGGTGAAAGTAGGTTAATTTCTGCCCAGTATTGAAATTTTTTACAAATTCAAAATAATGTTTTTTTGTATATTAGGTTAAGCATGGTGTCTGCATTTCGTGGCTGTAATCCGGAAAGAAACTTTACAAAAAGAAAGTTTATGTCAATAAATAACCTTTTTCAATGTAATGCCGGCTTTAATTAGTTCTTTCTCGCTACTTTCTGATGGTTTTCTTTAACCTGGTTGAGGCGCTGTCAGCGACGAAGGGGTACCAGATCCATGCATTATGTACTATACTGTACTGTCGTAGGATGACTCTGCAGGAGCAGTTTACCTGTGGTCGACGGGTCTGCTCGGACACGCAGACTGGGTTTGTGCAGCAACAACAGCAACCCCAGCTTGTTTTTGTGATCATAATATTCTAGTTCTCTCAAATGAGGTGAGAGAAAAAAAAAAACACTGGCTGACTGCCATATATTTTTTTTTTCCAGCCCTTCAGTGCAACCAGTATTCCTACTTTTAGACGTAGTGAAATTTTCCGTGTTTCACTTAACAATATCCTCAGTTGGACCTCATATTAGATCACTTGCAAAAAGTTTCAGCTTTAAATAAAACTTGGATTATTGTTCGGAATCCGTAACTTCTTCACTGACGAGCATTTAGCTATAATTTACAGGAATTATGTGTGCTTCCAGCTGAAATATTGCACACACTTGTGGAGTGGATGTGGAAAGGTTGCTCTAGAATAGCTTGACAAAATTCAAAACAAAGCTATAAGAATGATTAATAACCCACCAGTCACAAATAAACTACCTCACCTACAAGTAAGAAGGAATGTTGCTACCCTTGCATTATTTTACAGAACCTTTTATGGCAAATGCTCAGACAAAGTTGGATCATTGTGCCTCCTCTCCACGCCTTCCCCCGTCCAATACGGGCAGCTGGTAGCGCTGACTGGACTGTCACACTGCCATATTGCAAAACTTCTGCTTACCAGAATTCTTTTATTCCCCGGACTGCCCAAAATAGCTTTCCCCGAAGCTTCAGCCTACAGCAGTTCAAGTCCAACTGTTACAGATTTGTTTATGAATGGAAGACATATGTAATCTGATGTATGGATTGTCTTTTTCTTTAATTTGTTTTTCCTTCTTCGGTTTTTCCTCTAAAAAAAAAGGAAGGAAAAATTACGCGATGAAATATCAGTAAAAGTGGAGCTAATTCCTGTTTGTTTCTGCATCACCTATTCTCATCAGCTTAGGATAATGTTTTTAGTACTTCTTCTACGAACGCCCACACTGCACCATCATCATCATCATCATCATCGTCATCATCATGTTCCTACTCCATCTTCCTAGTCCTCTTTCTCCTCCTTCCTTTTGTCTTTGCATCCTCGTCCTCGTCCTCCTCTTCCTCTTCCTCCTTTGCGCACTTCACGCCACATTTAATTTCATCTTTTACTTAATTACGTTTTTACCTCACCTGTCTTCTAATTATCTCTCACTTCGTATCTCTCTTTCTCAGAACCCCATCATTTTAACGCCTTCACTACCATGGCGCCTTGCAGACTTTCCAGAAGGATTACGATTTTTTCTTTTCTTTATGCTGTCTCCTAACAGTTACTTTCTGATCAAGGGAATGTTTTGGTTTGCCGGGTTTTAATTCAGCCTTGAGAACGACAACGCCTCTTCTGTGTGTTCTTTTTAATTCTCAGCGGCTTTATTGTGCTGAATATTGCCCTCACAAACACCAGAGATCTTACCCACGCTGAATAAAAGCTGTGGGAGGCAAATTGGTGGTGTCATCTTGCCTTACCGTCACTACATAAACTCATACAGTCAGGTAACTTAGCTATAAACTTCTCTGTAACAAACCGCCCCGAACTCACCATTAAGTCTGTTGCTGTTGCATTCCCGTTGACTCCACTTCTGCCCTTGTATGCCTCCATCAAAATTCTGTCTTCATTATGATGCTCATTCATCTCTCCCCGTTCTTCTGAAATTCTCTCTCTCTCTCTCTCTCTCTCTCTCTCTCTCTCTCTCTCTCTCTCTCAATATATATTTACTACCTTATCTTCCTGATCCTTCTCCTCCATTAGTCTTCATTTTCTCCGCATCTACCTCCATTAAGTTTTCTTCTCTTCCCTCCTCGTCATTCTCTCTCTCTATATATAAACTCTCGTCTCCGTTTTACTTTCCCTTTCCCTCTCTTTAATCTTTACTCCCTCGTGGCTTCTCCGTTAAATGTATTTTCCCCTACCTTCTCATTCTCTCTTATATAGCTTCTTTCTTATAAATACCCTTTTCTTTGTTTTCCTCTTATTTTGCATTATATATCCTCATCACAGTATTTTCTCTGGGTCTGCCTCCTCCATTACTTCTCATTATTCCTCAGCCTCTCCACCAGTTTTCCCCCTCCCCCATCTTGTCACTCTTTCTAAACCATAACCTTCCTTCGTCACTTCTCTTTTCTTCTTCATTGATTACTTATTCTTTATATCATATTATCTGGGCCTTACTTTTCCATTACTTTTCACTGAGATCTTTTCCCCTCCATCATAGTTTTATCCACTCCCTTCTCGTCGTTCTCTTTAATCTTGTTTATCCCTTTTACTTTCTCCATTCTTTTCTATGTTTATCTGTCTCATTGTCTTCCATTAATTCATATTCTTTCCTAACCTCAACCATCCAAGTTTCTCTTCCCTCACTTCTGCTCATTTTCTTTTACGTTGATCTGATAATTTACTCCCCTATTATCCTCTCTCCTCTAGCATTCCTCACAGAAATTCATTGCCGCTCTTATTTCGCCATTAGCTTACATTTTCTCCTGATATGCCTTTATCATATACCGTTCTTCCCCTTTACCATAATCTCTAACTCATTAGCTCCCAGAGGTCCTGTGCGAGGGATTGTGCTGGAAGGGCACTAAGCGTACCGCCCTCCGCCTATCGGCTCATAGTTGCGAAGCTCATAGGTCCCTACCCTGGGGTTCCCTTTATTAAATTTGAAAATGCCCAGTTCCGTCCTATACTGAGGCGCTGGGCGCAAATCTCTTGTCTCTCTTACGATCTCCATTTTCTTCTGTCTTCCTCCTACTTTTCATCATCATCATCATCATCATCATCATCATCATCATCATCTTCCTCTTTTTCATTTTCCTCATTCTCTTCTTCTTCCTCTCCTCCTCGTCCTCCTCCAAATGATGATGATAAATTAGTGTACGATAATCAGCGCTGCGTGTCAAAAAGACTTATCAAACGAATCAAGAGATTACTGGAGATCCTCATTGCTAATAAGAGCAAATCAAATCCTAAAGAATTTTACAGTTACCGTATAATAGAAAGAAAAAGGTTATGACTACATCAGTAGGCTTTCTAGAAACGAACAATGGCAAACACACAAAAAATGAGGTTGAAATAGCAAACATTCTTAACGATTGCTTTGCATCTGTTTTTGCAGTAGAAAACAGCACAGATGCCTACTGTCACCAGTAAACCAAGCACATAACACCATTCTCAGTAACCATACTATCCACAATAGCGTTATCCATTCAGCCATAAATAGTACAAACATAAACTAAACCCCCGGCCTTGATAAAATATCACCGAGAATTCCCAAAGAAGCAATAAATGAGTTATTGCTGCCACTCTTGTCTTATTCAATAAATCGTTAAATACCGTACTGGGAAATTCCCATGCGATTGGAAACTAGCAAATGTAACATCAATTTTCAAAAAAGGAAATAAGTTGCTCACAGGAAATTACGGACCAGTCGGCTTAACATCAGTAGTAGGCAAATTAATGGAAACAGTAATAACAGATAAAATAGTTAATTATGTAGAAGAAAATAATATAATCAGAGACTTGCAGCATGGATTCAGACATCAACATTCATATTTAACTAACTTACATGACTTCTTCCATTAAGTTTACAAATCATACGACGACTCAAGAGCAGTAGATATAATTTGCCTCGACTTTCAGAAGGCATTTGACACTGCCCCTCACAAGTGTCTCATAAGCAAGATAGAAGCCCATTGAATAAAAGTAAATACGCAGAAATGGTTACAAGACTGGCTTTCAGACCGAAAACAGTGAGTTGTGATACATGGAAAGGAATCCAACTGGTGTAATGTGATTAGGGGCGTTACCAGAGCTCGATACTTGAATCGATACTTTTTATATCTACATAAACGACATACATGAGGGTTTAAATTGTAAATTATCCAAATTCAACAGACGATACTAAAATAACCAATAAAGTAATTAGGGTACAACATTACAGTGGCAGCAGTTATTAAAATGACCTTAATACTTTGGCAGGCTGGGCAGAAAAACTGCAAATGAAATTCAACATAGAGAAATACAAAGTACCTCATGTTGGAAATAACATTGTCCATGCAAATTACAAAATGAACAATATCCAGTTATCAAGTACGGACAACGAAAAGGATCTTGGTGTGATGATATCAAATGACCTAAGACCGAGTAAGCGGTGCACCGAGGCGGTTAATTTGCAAACAAGTTGGTGGGTTTTACTGAAGAACTTTCGAGTTTAAATCGGAAAGAATCATACTTGCATTGTACAACTTGCTAGTGTGCCCCCATCTCAAGTATTGTGTGCAGTTCTGGTCTCCATACTACAGAAAAGACAGAAAAAATTGAGAAAATACAGTGAAGAATCACAAAAATGATACCATGACTGAGAAACAAACCATATGAAGGATTCCTTGAAGAATTTAATTTATATGGCCTAATGAAACGCAGGATAAAAGGTTATCTTATTGAAGTTTTCAAAATCATGAAGGGATATGACAATTTAGACCTGAATAAAATAGACCAGTCTAGTCAAACCAGAAGTAATGGCTGCAACATTTTAGGAAAGCATTTCCAGTCCCATGAAGCAAAATACAGTACTTCTTCTTCAACAGAGTCATAAATATTTGGAACATTACCGTCAGATACCATGAATAGCATCTCAGTTAAAACATTTAAAAACAAATTAGACAAGTACTTGCACGAAAATTCTCAGCTGATTGTGTTTCTGTCTGAACAATATACTCTTATCGGCTTTGCATAAGTTCATTCCCCTCATGTCTACAGGACATTCCTTAAACTTAACATACACTTACATAGCATCACATAATATCATTAGGCTATATATTTATCAGTTTATCAAATACAAATAAAGTAGTAAAAGCAGAGACTAGGATCTGCACAGATAGCCCTGAGATAATGGTCACTACTCTTACTTTTGACCAGTGATGGGCTGTGGCTCACTGAGGGCCCCTGTTAGTTAAGTGACCACCATCGGGATTTTGTTAATGTACAAACGCCCAAAGAAGTGATGATTCCCAGAAAGTGGTATCTGGCAACTGCAGCGGCCTAGTTATATTTCCTATGTTGCACACCGGAAAGAGCAGTATTTAGGAAAACAATACCAAAAGCAATATACCATATAAGTATTTTTACCGTCTATATCTCTCGTTACGGAAGAGGAAACCACAATATACTAAAGTTGCGGCCTAGCAGTACGAAAGACTGTGAAACGCACAGCCTATCCCTCAATGGTTTCAGTGTTAAAATGCAGAGAAACTCTAGTAATACTTATTTTACATCCTGAATCAACAATACTGAAGCGAAAAAAATGTCTCATAAGATAAATCACACAGATAATGGTAATGTCGAAATCACGAACGCCATCAAATCAGAAGAATAAACATTGAAAAATATACATTATTATCCACATTTAATTCTCTATGCAGGATGTTGTTTACATGGGAGAACCCGCGAGTGCTGTATAGCAAGATGGATCGTCAACATGATACTATAGCCTGTCAGTGCAAGCAGATTATTGCTTTTAGCAAATATTCCAGCAAGACAGATATCTCGGCAACTTAACATCGAGGAGGACAGTTAACGGATAGATAAGCGATATAGACAGAGGCAGAACATAGAAAAATTCCCAAATGGAGCCGCTCCTAGCACAACACCAAGACAGACAAATTATTGCATGTGCCCAACAACAACTCCTAACCACCTGTGTTGCTATCAAGAAGCAAATTTTCTGCTGGTATTCATTTAGCTATTCAGTTAGTGAAAGCAGTTCAATTACTGAGGGGAAATTGGTCAATTTATTTACACGATGAAAATCCAACATGCAATAAAATATGTGAAACAGTTTCATGAACTAAACAGGGAGAGGATGGCAGTCAAAACTGTTTGACAATGAAGAGAACTTCAGATGAAAAGGACTGTATAAAAAGGGGGGCAGGAGGAAATTGAGACAATGACAGAGCCAACTCACTCCCATGACATGACACTGATTGACTAATATAAGGCCTTCTGGTCAATGTTGCCAAAGGAAAATCATAGAATTCCGCAAGATTGGTCTCAAAAGTAGAAATAATCCTCCAGACTGAGGGAAATTAACCCCTCCATGGCCGAGAGTGTGGAATTTTTCGTGCACCACAGGCTGGCTGGGGAGCCATTTTCTGAAGTATCGAAAATTGATTGTTTTCCCTTGCCGTATTGAAGAGAAAGTTTAGACGCACCTAACAGTGCAAAACCCAGCTTCCTAAACCCATTCTGTGGCTTGCAATGGAGCGCAAAAGTTGCAGAAATATCAGCAACTGATAACCGCCACGAAGAGGTGGTGCAACAGTGCAACATCTCAGTATTGTTATTTTTTGTTTTTACCCCCCAAAACAATGCGAATGGTGCTGAAATGTTGCGCATATAGGAGATATGATGATAGTGAATGATTTCAGTACATAATATGTTAGGAATGGCTGGGAAAAAAATATTATGAATATTTTTTCACTTTTTTATATAAAATATGTTTATGGTAGTTTTGAGTAATTTTTTATGTTATTGTTGTGCCCATGCTCGGAAAAGGGAGTGAAAGGGTTGAATTTTCAGTCCCAAATGAGAAAACTGCGTGTCCTCCGAGGCTAGGCTCTCCCACGGGAGATGAAAGTGGAGGGTCAGATCCGATTAGCAATATGGAAGTTGAGTCGCAACTTCCAGCTCCCACGCGACATGCATGACTAAAACTATAATCGTAATGCAGTTTCAAAACTACGAATAAGTCTAATTATTACGAATACAGAGACAAAGCAGAAATAAATACGTTTACAGACGAGGGAAAACGTATTTTTTTCTCCATAATAACAGTTCAGCTTTCTCCCTTGTTACACTCGCAATATATGTTGCTGTCTTGTAAACTGGGTGGTTGTGTGTGTTTTGCAAGGGAGGAAAAAGATAATATTTTCTGTCTGGTTCGAGATAATGGGTGTAACTATGTGTTTTTAGGCATGGCCACGAGCCAAAAAATCATACATGCACTCTTCACGGCAGCAGGTGGTGAACTGAGAGTCAGAGAGAGGATACGTGAGTCAAAGAGAGGATACGTGAGAGGGTGAAGTGAAGGCCAGTCTCATGTCCCAGACATTCGTTCTCTTCCCGAGAGTTTTCACAGTTCTTTACAAGTCGCACTGCATTGAATGATCCAAACCATTACAAGAAACCTGAGCAAATAGGTGAAGATACTAAGACAAAAATGTATTTTTCACTTATCATGTCTTTCTTTTTGTGCCTGTATTAGTTCATAATCTTAAACAGGTGGTTGCGTGTGTTTTGCAAAAGAGGACAAAGATGATATTTTCTGCCTGGGTCAAGATAATGGGTGTAGTTGTGCTTGTTTAGGCATGGCTGGGGGGGAAAAAATCGAAAATCCACTCATCTCAGCAGCATGCTTAGAACTGCTTAATGGGGTGTATGGGAGTGTAGTGTAGGTTAGTCTGTAGACATTCAGAACGTTTGTTCACTTCCCAAAAATTTTTGCTGCTTTTTATAGGCCGTGCGCAAACAGCAAACGACACTAGTGGCCATTTATCGGCTAAATGTCATTCGACGCCAGGGGCCACGGAGGGTTTAAGGCAAACTATGCTAAACATGACTTTAAAAGAATGCCAGATACACGGAAAATATTTAAATTTTTACCAGCTAGATTGCTCTTAAAACCTTTAAATTAAGTGGCAAAATAGCAACATTGGTAACATTGCTGGCATGACTTTGACGACAATTGGAAACGTGCTAGATGTTGCTTTTTACTAAATTATTGGCCTAAAAAGAAGTAAATGCTAAACTTAACCAATATTTTCACGTTTTTTTTTTTTTTACACCATTAATAATGTTTGCAGGGAAGGCAAAGATCGTTTCCGTCTCCCAACTCTCATTCAAGTGAACATTGCCAGACCCAGGGAGTTTGTCCGAAACTTAATGAAAGCGAGTCATCACTTATTTGGGCGATCATACCAGGGGTCACTGCATCAGGAGGTAACTTGCGTACTTGTCCTGCATGAGAAAGATCCCCGTCACAGTGGAGTGAACAGAGCTGAGACCTGATTGACTGCTGCCTACCTTAAAAGCGCCAGGCACCACCCCTGAACATCCACACTGTGCATTTTTCACACTGTGTCTGCAGACGCCCCGCTAACTCACCGTACCCGTACATAACGTCATGCCTTAGTTATTTATGTATTTGATTATTCATATTACCTTATTACTTTCTGTTTTAGGTAGCTTATAAAGTATTATAGAATGTAACTTTTCATTTTCAGTCTTATGAAATTTCCATGTCAGTTTTCCATGCTGCATGGTGGTCCTTCTCACTTTATCCTGCCAGTTTTAACTGGAGGGTTTGGAGGAGGGGGGAGCCTTTTTGCTTTACTATCCATATCCCTCAGCATGAAGAATTAGATCTTGTAATCATGGTCTACTCTGTAACAAGCAGCCTCGAAAGGACCATAAAGTCTGTTGCTGTTTGCTTCCTCCTCCTCCTCCTCCTTCTTCTTCTTCTCATTCTTCTGCTGCGGGTCGAACAAGATAACGAGGGGGAGAAGAAGGAAGAAGATGCTGCCGATAAGCTGGAGGAAGCATGGAGAGACTAGAAGATGGAGTACGGAGAAAAGTAATATGAGAAGGCTGAGAGCAAAGGGAGGAAAAGAAATAAATAAACAGGAGGAAGAAGAAGGAGAGGAGAAAGGATGGGAGCCGGAGAAAAGAAAGGCGATGCGAAGAGGAGATAAAATAGTAAGGATAGGGAAAATATAAATGAAAAGGGAATAGGAGATAGAAGAAGGAGGGGAGGGGAGGAGACAAAGAAACAGAAATTAGAGAAACGAGACGAGAAGCTAGGAAGGAGGAAGAATAATAAGAAGAAAGATGAGAATAGGAGGAAGATAAGAGAGGGAGACAGAATACGAGTAGGGGCAGAGTATGACGACGGAGAAATACAAATGAACGATATGAAACAAGGATGAGGAAGAAAAGAGAAGTCGAGAGGGAATAGGATGAGGAGGGAAGAGCAAGTTGAGTGGGTGAGAGAGAGAAAGAGATGAGAAAACGACAAGGAAAATAGAAAAAGAGATAATTGAAAGAAAAGTAACGAGAAGAAAACTGAGGAAGAGGAAGACAAATGGAAAAGGAGTAGAAATGGTAAGAGGCATGAACTAGGTGGGAAGAGTAAGGAAGAACAGAAGACCACGTATGAGAGAAGCAAATCTAGGAGCAGAGTAGGGAAAAGGAAAGGAAAGGAAAGGAAAAAAATAATAATAAAAGCAGATGAGTAAAAAAATGTTGAGAAGAGCAAACGGATGGAAGAATATTACAGACTAAAGACTGAAGAAGAAAAAGGGAGGGGAGAATAAAAGAAAACAGAAGGGAATCAGATGGAAGGGGAGACTAGAGGAAAGAAAAAAGGGAGAAGAAGTTGGGAGAGGAAAAGAAAGAGGAATACGGAGGGGAGAAGGACGAGAAGAAGAAAATCAGAAAAAACGAAGAAAGATAAGCAGGAGGAAAAAATGAAGAAGAAGAAGAAGTAGGAAGAAGAGGAAGTGTTGGAAGGATTAAAATCACAAAGAGGAAAAGGAGGGAACACAGAAGAGAGAAGGGTGAAAAAGAGGGAAGGTTGGAGGTGGGGGAGCATCAGATGGAAGAGAACGGGATTAAAAGAAAGAAAAAGTAATGACGAAAGAGAAGGTGTGGACGAATTATGAGGAGGAAGACCAAGAGAATCATGATTAATATAATGATAATGATGAT
>JAGKTI010005022.1:0-47238 GCA_018397915.1 Birgus latro
GGACGCATGGAGAAGGTATTACAGCCGGTTGTTGAATGAGGAGTTTGACTGGGACAGGGAAGGTTTGGAGCCACCAGATTCAGTGTTTGACCCTTGGCCTTTGATTGACGCTGCTACAGTGTGAGCGGAGCAATAGGTCGGATGCAGGTGGGGAGGGTAGCGGGTGTGTCGGGGTTGACTGCTGAAATGTTGAAAGCCTCAGGAGATATAGGAGTGGGGTTACTCACTGACTTGATCAGTACAATTATAAATGAGTTTGTTTTCCCAGTTAACTGTCTGAGAAGTGTAATTATAATTGCGTACAAGGGGAAGGGTGATGCCCTAGAAAGAGGAAATTATAGAGGCATAAAGCTTTTAGACCAGATAACGAAGGTAATGGAGAGAGTTCTAGAAGGTATGATTAGAGAAAGAATGAATATTGATGAGATGCAGTTTGGGTTTATGCCAGGCAAAGGGACCACTGATGCCATATTCATTGTTCGACAGTTTCAGGAAAAATATGTGGGAAAGAAAAGAGATCTGTACTTTGTTTTTATTGATTTGGAGAAGGCCTTTGACAGAGTCCTTAGAGAGGTGGCGAAGTGGGCAATGAGAAAGCTGAGATCGAGGAGTGGCTGGTTAGTGTTGTTATGGCCATGTATGTGGGTGCTCGCACTCAGGTAAAGGTGAATGGTGATTTGAGTGATGAGTTTTCCGTGAACGTTGGTGTGCACCAGGGGTCAGTTTTGACCCCATTGTTGTTTATCATGGTACTTCTTTTTTTATTTTTAAGCAAGGAAGAAGGAACCAAAGACCAGGAGCCCACAAACCGATCTTTTCAAGAAAAAAAGCAGAAACATTGCAACAGGGAGCCAAATTCAAGATCCGTTCATTTCGAGATGCCTGGACACACTGCGTTTGAAAGACTTGAGATCATAGGAAGTAGAAAATATAGACAGAGGGAGACAGTTCGAGAGTTGACCTGTTCCATAAATGAAGGACTGGGAGTAACAGCTAACTCTTGTAGTAGGGAGTTTGACAGAAAAGGAATAAGATTTGTTGCTAAACGGGTGCTACGCGTTCGACGTAGTGGTGGGGGGGTGCACGAGATAGTTCAGAGGAGCAATGACCATTAAAGTAGCGATAGAAAAGAGATAAAGATGCAACAGTGCGGCAAAGAGACAGAGGTTGAAGGAAGCCAGTAACAGGGAGGAGAGTTAATGAGACGAAAAGCCTTGGACTCCACCTTGTTGAGAAGAGCTATATGTGGGGAGCCTCCCCACACATGAGAATAATTTTTATTGTACTCTACAAAGGGGCGAATAAAACCAGTGTATAAAGTCAACAACTGTGCGGAGGTAAAGAGGGTACGGAGTTGGCTTAGCACACCAAATTTCTTGGAAGCAGATTTTGCAAGATATGTATGATCTTTCCAAGATAAATCCCGAGAATGTGAAACACCATGTAAATTTTAAAGATGACGCAGGATTGAGCTAGATCTTAATAAACATTGGTGGGTACTCCTGTTATGGATTTTGACGGGTTGATAGGTGTAAGAACTGAATTTTTGACTTATTAAAAACAACAAGATCACTTTTACCCCAGTCAGAGATACGAGCCAAGTCAGACATTAGGTGTGAAATAGCCTCATCCCTTGTTTGTTGAAGTAACGATGGACGCTGCGGGAAACAAATGGAAAGGTGAAGGGTGGAGTCATCAATGTATGAGTGGATAGGGTTAAATGTACAGCTTGGGTCATACATGAATAAAAGGAAAAGTTGGTGATAGCACAAAGCCCTGAGGAACACCACTCTTGATAGATCTAGGAGAAGAATGGCGGCCGTCTACAACAGCAGCTACAGAACGACCAGAAAGGAACTATACATGAAGACACAGATAGAAGGATAGAAACCGTAAGAGGGCAGTTTGGAAATTAAAGATTTGTGCAAGACTCGATCGAAAGCCTATGAGATGTTAAGTGCAATGGCAAAGCTTTCGCCAAAGTTCCGAAAGGAGGATGACCAGGAGTCTGAAAGGTAGGTGAGAAGATCGCCAGTGGAGCGCCCCTGACGAAACTTATGCTGATGATAAGGAACAAGGTTGTGATAGGAAAGATGCTTTAATTTTTCTTTTGTAAGAATAGACTCAAAAACTGTTGAGATACAGGATGTTAAAGCAATTGGGCGATAGGTAGAGGGTTGGGAATGGTTATCCTACTTTGGCACAGGCTGAATGGAAGCAAACTTCCTGCAAGATGGAAAGGTACAATTTGATAGAAACAGGCGAAAGCATTTACCTAGGCAGGGTGCAAGAACAGAAGCACAGTTCTTGAAAGCAACAGGAGGGACCCCATGAGGCCATATGCCTTGTTAGTACTGAGGCCAGTGATGGCAGAAAATACATCAGTTGAAGACATTTTAATGTCAGCCATGCGGAAGTCAGAGGGGGGAAGTGATGGAGGAACAGCATCGGAATCGTCTAAGTGGAATTGAAGACCTCTCACGTGACTTCAGAAAAGAAGTCCTGTAGGAGATGTTGTATGCTGATGATTTGGTGTTGATTGCAGAGAATGAAAGGGAGGCAGAGGAAAGATTTGGGAAGTGGAGAGATAGTATGGGACACAAAGGCTTAGGAGTAAATGCAGATTAAACAAAAGTAATGGTATCTAGGGCTGGTGGCGATACTGTCAAAGAAGAGGGAGAGTGGCCATGTGCGAACTGCCACAAGGGCGTGGGAAGTAATTCCATCTTGTGCAGTGTCTGTGATAAGTGGGTACATAAGAGATGTAGTGGTATTAGAGGTAGACTGCGAGATAATGCTGATATCATGTGAGTGGTGTGTCGGGAAGAAGAGGAGGAGATCGTCAGGCGTGAATGGATTGAGCTTGCTGGTGAGTCTCTTGAGTGTGTGGAAGAGTTCTGTTATTTGGGAGACATGTTATGTCCTGGAGGTGGAACTGAAGTTAGCTCTGTGTCTACAGTGAAGAGTGGTTGGAAGAAATTCAGAGAGCTGTTGCCTCTCCTGACACTGAGATTTGTGCTGAAAAGTTGTCCATAGAGTTTACTAAAAGCCATGAAAGCTTATTGCGTGTGTTTGCATTCAGCACATTTTTACCAAGTGTTATGAATCTGTTGTTGGAAAAATTTATCATACAGTTTCCAAAGATCGTAATCTTTCATTTGGCAAATCCTGACATGATTCTATCCATTATACATTTAATAACAGTAAGAAATGTACGGCCGAAATCTTACGAGGCCGAGATCAGCGACCCCAATTTTTAAAGGCATGGTATTCCACTTGCTTTGAGAAAACGTCTCATTTCTCCTACAGTCTATTTTTCCACATATATTTTAGCTCCACAGTGGACAATGACACTATTTTTTCCGGATTCATCATCTGATTTCAAAAGGCACGGACGTCAGGTTTTGTGTATACACATCTTCAGGGCCGCCCAGGGCCCCTAGTGGCGGGCACACAAACTACGCCACGCTACCTGAAATGCAGAATACCGAAGTGCCCCATGAACCTTACCTGGCCGAGACACCCACCCCAGGAGGAGACACACAAGGGGCAGAAATAGTCAGCGCGGGCACCGTGCTAGACGGGCGCACCTGTGTCTTTCCCGCACACACCTTTCGCGCTCAGGTAACTCGCCACCGAGTTATCAGACATGGCGGACTTCATCTCCGCTGGACCAGCCCTCGCCAGGTTCAGAGTGGGGCTCTGGCCCCAGATAGCCAGCAGGAGACGGCCACTAGCCACTCAGAAGCTGCTTCCCTCCCTCAATCACACCAGGTGACGGCCACAAGCCGCAGACGGGGGGAGACGGCCACAAGCCACTCCGAATACAACCCTATAAGAAAAGTGAACAGGTGATGGCCACAAGCCTCACCCTGGAGATGGCCACAAGCCGCTCCCACTCTGAAACCCCAAAAAGAAGGAGAACAGGTGATGGCCACAAGCCGCACCTTGGAGACAGCCACAAGTCACTCCCACTAAAACCCCCAAAAGAAGGGGAACAGGTGATGGCCACAAGCCGCACCCCCGGAGCAGCAGTGGCCACAAGCCGCACCTCCATCAGGAGGGACCGTACACTGGTGACGATCACAAGCCACACCTGCACCCCCGTGATGGCTACAAGCCGCACTCGGCGCGTAGTCCTCGCGGGGCACGGCGCCCTTGAGCGGGTGACGAACACAAGCTGTACTACGCCCACTGGTAGCCAAACTCTCAGTGGCAGCCACAAGCCACACGGGGAAGGAGACAGCCAATAGCCGATCCACCTTTCGTGCCCTAGGGAACTCGGCGACAGCCACAAGCCACGCCAGGGAGGGAACAGCTACGTGCTGCCCCTCGTCCCCTACCCCAGTGCCTTCCCCACCCGAGGAATTCTCAGGCCTGCTGGAGTCTACCTGTAGCAGCTCGGGTATCCTCTCCCCATCTGCTAACGGGAATGCCCTCCAGCTAGAACAACAACTGTAGGAGACCTGGCAAGGCCCTCTGATACCTCCAGCTCGCCCCTCAGCAGTCTCAATCCGTGCCGGGCTCTTCACCACCGAGCTGCCGCAGTCCATCCCTGATGGAGGCTCAGCAGAGGAGACACCGCAGCCCCCGAACCAGCCGAGACGTCCCCAGGACCCTGAGGCGTGACCTCCCAAGCTCCACCCGACGACATCCTGCCTGGCAGACTGGGCGCTGACCCCTAGGCCCGACCCTCCGGGCCCCCAGGAAGGGCGCCCACATCACTCCGCCCTCGGACCACTCCCGGACGAGACAGTCACGGCCCGGCCTCCTGACGAGGCCTCAGACGAACATCAGCAGTCCGACCCCCTAACGAAGGCCCCTCAGAACGCCCCGACGACCAGCGGCCTGCCCCACTACTGCCGGACCTCACCCTACAGCAAGCCCCGGCTACGCCTACCTCTCATAGAGTCCTTCGGCCCTGTCTTATTTGTGTATATTATTTTCTTGTCAAGTGTGTCACTGTTGTATTTGACTCAGAGTGTCTGTCTATCTATCTATTGCCAGACGCCTCAATCCCGCACGGGGTGGCCACAAACAAATCGCCTCCATGTCGCTCTGTCCCCCGCCATTTCACTACACCGCTCCCAACTCACACACCCCTCTCTCATGTACCTCTCCACTCCATCCCTCCATCTCATCCTCGGCCTCCCCCTCCCTCTCCCCCCCTCCACCTCACTCACATACACTCTCCTCATCAGTCTTTCACTCTTCATCCTCTCCACATGCCCAAACCACCTGAACGTGTTTCTCCTAACGCTTCCTATCACGACCACATCCACACCACGACGCTCCTTCACTTCCTCATTTGTTAGTCTGTCTGTGACTCCACATGCTCCTCTCAAATAACTCATTTCCATTGCTCTCACTCTTGACTTCTGTCCTTCCAACAGGGTCCAAGCTTCACTTCCATATGTTAGAGCTGGTATCACAATACTGTCATGTAACAACTTTTTCACTTCCATGCTCACTTCCCTGTTTCTTATCGCTGGTCTCAACGAACCAGCAACCTTCCTTCCCTGCTGCACCCTTTCAAGCACTTCACCCATCAGACTTCTATCCTTACTCATCACACTACCCAAGTACTTAAATGCACTCACATTCTCCATGTCCTCCTCATCTAAACTCACTGTACGTTCACTGGCTTCACTTCTCTCGAAGACCATCACTTTACTTTTCCCTACATTCACCTTTAGATTCCGTTTTTTACACACTCTCCCAAACTCATCTACCAAGCCTTGCAGCTCCCCTTCGTCTTCACTCAACAACACAGTATCATCTGCAAACAACAGTACAGGGAGTTTCCAAACGCTGCCCTCATTAGGGCAGCTCCAACATCCACTGCCCGACCTTGTATCTCTTTTATAACCCCATCCATGTACAGATTGAACAACCATGGCGACATGACACATCCTTGTTCCAATCCAACCTTCAAATGGAAAGATTCACTCAGTTTACCATCCACACGCACTGCAGCCTAAGTACACTCATACATACTGTACTCTTCATTGCCTTCAACAACTTCCCATCCACTCCATATATTCTTAATACTTTCCACAATCCTTGTCTATCCACCCTGTCATATGCTTTCTCCAAATCCATGAAGGCTGCATACAACTTCTTTCCCTTCTCTAGAAACTTTTCCACTAAAGATGGAAGAATGAATATCTGGTCTACACAACCTCTTCCCTTCCTAAAACCTCGCTGTTCTTCTCCAACTAATTCCTCTGTTATTTCCCTAACTCTGTCAATAAGTATCCTACCATATACTTTTCCTATTACAAGAAGGCAAATGCCCCTATGATTACCAACCACTTCTTTTTCCTCTTTTCCTTTGTACAGAGGAATAATTATACTCTACCTTCCTCCCAGACCAATCCGCACACCTTCCACATCCATTCTATTACTATCTCTCCCCCATGCTTCAGCATTTCACCACACACTCGATCAATTCCTGGGACTTTCCCAATTTTAACTTTCTTCATGCTTCCACCACTTCCATCCTACTGATTTCTTCCTTCCCTTCCTGTTCTTCTCCAACTAATTCCTCTGTTATTTCCCTAACTCTGTCAATAAGTATCCTACCATATACTTTTCCTATTACACTAAGAAGGCAAATGCCCCTATGATTACCACACACTTCTTTTTCCCCTTTTCCTTTGTACAGAGGAATAATTATACTCTACCTTCCTCCCAGGCCAATCTACACACCTTCCACATCCATTTTATTACTATCTCTCCTCCATGCTTCAGCATTTCACCACACACTCGATCAATTCCTGGGACTTTCCCCATTTTAACTTTCTTCATTGTTTCCACCACTTCCATCCTACTGATTTCTTCCTTTCTTCTCACAACCCTCCTTCTCCCCGTCATTCCCCAGCCACTTATACTTGCATTACTTTCATTCTCTATGTTCAACAATTCGTTAAAGTGTTCTCTCCATCTGTTCACTTTTTCTCCCTTCTCCACTAGTATTCTACCATTTTTATCTTTCACACCCCCACTAACTTCGTTGGCACCCTGTCTAGCTCTATTTACCTCTTTCCAGAACAATTTCTTACATTCCCTCCACTTTGCACTCAAATTCCTTCTAAATTCCTCATCCACTCTTCTTTCTCTCTCTTACTAATCTTTTCACCTCTCTCCTCCTCTCTACATAGAACTCTCTCGTTCATCTCTCAGCTTCTTCGACACCCCTGTTCCTCATCCACTCATTATATGCTTTCTTCTTTTATGCCACAGCCTCTCTCACCTCTTCCGTCCACCATGCTGTTCCTTGAACCCCCTTTCGTCTTCTCTTCACCCCACACACCATCTCACATGCTGCACAGATTTCTTCTGTGTAATTTAAGGTACATTGAAGGTTTGTTGCCCTGAGTTTTTATGCCCTGTTCCCTTTAGTTGCCTTAAGAGGCCCAACCCGGTCTAGAGAGAGGACCCCGCTCTAGGCTTCGTGTCTAAGGAACGAGAAGTCGTACCCTTTCACATGCAGCAAAACACTGGTGGCCAGCGGTGGTTCTTGACCCAGTGGGTGGCAACAGGGAACAAGGGAAACTTAGGCAAAATGGCAACAAAAACGCACGTCCAGATACCTAAATTCGACCCTGAGCAATACGACATCCACACTTACTTGGAAATAGTAAAACCACTGTTGGACACAGCCTTCGAGACAGACAGACAGAAAATACCAGTAACGCTACCACTTCTGGGCAAAGCAGTAGCCACAATTGCACCTAAGATCGTCCTGGAGCTGACATGGGCGAAATTCACGAAGCTTACGACTCAAACTGTCACCCCTTCATTGGGGAAAGTCGTGGCGCTAGCACAGCTCGACTCCCTCACCTACGACGGAAACCTCAATGACTCATTCGTCCGGGCCCAGCGACTCATCACCGCCGCACACCTGGAGTGCAGCAAGGAAACCCAGGAACAACATGTTTTCAACACCCTGGTCAGGATTCTCTCCAGTGCTGTCAGAGAGCACTTCACAAATCATGACCCAGCGGGAGACCTGGATAAAGATATCCAGCTCGTACGTCACCTCCTAGCTGCCTGTACTACCCCAAAGCAAATTGGCGCTGTGAGCAAATTCCCCACGCAAAAAGCAGCGGCACCACGCACCTCTTGCTCACCTCCAGTCCAGCCAAGGCCTTCAACAACACCCTCAATCACCAGGGTCCACCCCTCACGCAAGCACCCCAACACAAGAGACAGCAATTGGATTTCCATTAACCCATGGGAATTCACAGCGTGCAGCAACAAATTTCCCCTCCACGACATCAGAGAACAACTCAACGCTTCTCGATGGAAGTCCACCATCCAGGGGCACCATAAGGTCTCATCCCTGGACGACGAGGGTACTGAGGGCCACGCCTCTACGGACACCCACCTAGACCCCGGGGAGATGGAACCCGAGGACGACTACACACCACAGCAGTTGGATTTTTAGGACCGCCCCCGCACCTCCCCATGGTGGCGGGGGCCACCTCATAGAAATTTCGCCACCCAGTCTATAACAAGATGAGACTGAATGGGGTAAAGGCGAGGCTGCTAGTCGATACGGAAGCAGCTAGATCTTGCCTATATAGTCATTTTTACTTCCGTCACCATTTGACCTTTGGCCTGCTTTTCCCCACCTCAGCTCACCTTGTGGACGCGGGGGATGGCCCCCTGCCCATACATGGGGAGACACGGGCCCCTACATGCAGAGACGCACCAAAACGTCTCTGCACTGCACCTCTTCATCATTTTTTACTTCTCTTGCCATGCGTATGGCGGATACCTGGGGCTGGATCTTCTTCAGAAACTCTGGACAAGCATTGACTGCTATGGGCATCGACTCCAGTTCAACAGACCTCCGGACTCCAGCCCCCAGCCCATCTGCACATACACGCCTCCCCCAGCCCCATCCCCACCTCCACCACTTGTTCTCCTCCCCCCCGCCCCCACCTTCCCGCTACCATCGCCTCCACCCTCACCATTCCCCCTCATCATGAGGCCTGGTTGCAGTTAAACAGGCCATCAGGAACCCCCATTCTCTTCTCCCCCGCTTTACCCCCTGGAACCCTCTTCTCCTGCCTACTCTCCCCTACCTTCGTCCCCCCCCACCGTGACACGGTGCGCATCGCTAACCTTTCCACCACCCTACCCAAATGGTTAGTTGTGGGAAAAATGGGGGAGGCTGAGCCCCGCACACCTCCTCGTGCCCCCCCTCCCTGCCTCCCTTACCCCCCCACCTCTCTCCCCACCAAGCAGACAGCCTTTGCCATCTACTCCTGGACTTTCAGGACTAATTTGCGTCAGGACCAACTGATATAGGCCACACCACTGTCCTGGCCCACGAAATCCACACCAAAGGACCACTGATTCGACAACAATCCCGGCGAAAAAATCCCCACCAGCGAGCTGAGGAGGACCGGCAGATCCAGGAAATGTTAGATGCCGGCGTCATCTCTCCCTCCACCAGTCCGTGGTCCTCCCCCGTCATACTAGTGAAAAAGAAGGATGGATCAGTGAGATTCTGTGTGGACTACAGACGACTCAACGACGTCACCATCAAGGACGCAACACCCTTGCCCAGAATAGATGACTCCCTTGACTCCTTATATGGAGCATCATGGTTTTCCACCCTGGACCTCCAATCGGGTTATTGGCAGGTCCCAGTCCACCCCGACGGCAGAGGGAAAACTGCCTTCTCCACCAGTAACGGGAGGCATTACGAATTTAATGTCCTGCCCTTCGGGCTCTGTAACGCCCATGCCACCTTCTCGCGTCTCGTGGAGTCCATCCTTAGTGGCCTCACATGGGAGACTTGCCTAGCATACTTAGACGACATCATTGTCTTCAGCAAGACCTGGGCCGACAACCTCCATCGCCTCAAGCAAGTCTTCCAGCGAATCAGACAAGCTGGGCTTAAACTTCAACCACTGAAGTGCGTCCTGGCGGCACGCTCCATTGCCTTCCTTGGGCATATTATCTCCCAGGAAGGAATTGCCCCCAGTCCTGACAAACTCAGCGCCATCGCAGATCTTCCCCTATTAAAAGACATATGAAGCCCGAGCTTTCCTGGGACTAACTTCCTACTACCAAAGATTCATAAAGGGCTTCACCGACATCGCTAAGCCCCTCTGCTACCTAACTAAGAAGGGCAAACCTTTCGTATGAAAGGAAGAAAGAATTGCGGCATTCAACACCTTGAAGCCCAAACTTTATCACCGCCCCCATCATTGCCTTCCCCGATTACAATCTACCGTTTCGCCTATATACGGACGTATCGCTCATAGCGATCGGCGCCGTCCTGGCCCAAGTGCAGGAAGGACAGGAGCACATTATCACTTGTGCCAGCCGAACTCTCAACTAAGCTGAGAGAAACTATGCTGCCACTAAGCGGGAGTGCCTCGGGAAAGTCTGGGCCCTAGCGCACTTCTGGGCCTACCTGTCCGGCACTAAAGTCACCATCATCACAGACCATCAATTGCTCCAGTGGCTCCGCCAATCCAACACCCAAAATGCACAGCTCATCAGATGGAGAGAGACATTAGAAGATTTCCACTACCAAATGTCTTACCGTCCCGGAAAACTCCACACAAATGCCAATGCTTTATCCCGGTTTCTGGTACAGTCCATCTGCCCACAGCCAGAGCTGGTGCAATGATGCCAAAATCGTGATCGACCCGACTGGATACCAGCCCACGTTTTTACCAAGCTCCACCAACAAGCCGATCACCTTTTCACACAAACGGGCCACATCGTACTCGACCCCGAAACTGCCCTTGTCACCCTGACTCACCTCCACTCTAACAACGGAATACACTTGGGCACAAAAAAAATTACCACAGGTGTTTCGGGACATCTACTGGACCCCAAGCCCCTCCAACATGGCCCAACGAGTGGTTCAAGCATCCCGGGCCTGTGCCCTCAGGAAGGACATCACCCGCACCCCCGGCCCCGCCGGCAAGATCACAGCTCACAAGCCCTGGCAACTCCTGACCGTGGACATAGTAGGCCCCTTACCACCGAAAGCCGGCTACTGTTACATAATCACGTTCGTGGACAGCTACTCAAAGTTCCTCATTGCATGTCCAGCAAAAGAACACCATGCTGTAGCAGTAGCTGAAGCCCTCGTCCGCCACGTCTTCCCCTATTTTGGTATCCCACAGGGGCTACATTCTGACAACACGCCAGAATTCACTGGGAAAATGTGGCAAGAACTCGCTACCATCTTCAGGTACCAAATTTCCCGCACCTCCCCCTATTGGCCCCAAGGAAATGGAATATGTGAGAGGAGCCATCGCACCCTCTTAAACCAGGTACGAACACAAATAGAAGAAACAAAAGGTGAAGACCGGCATGCCCACGTAAAAATCGTACAGTGGGGACTAAACTCCTGCCCCCGAGACGAGGGCATCTCTCCCCACAGACGTGTCTTTGGAGAAGCCCTGCTTCTCCTCCCCCTCAGACATCACCTCAAGCCCCCTACCACATCCCCAGCGTCCAATCCCCTTCACCACCTAAAAAGCAGGTTACACCACAGGACCTGAAGCAGGTTACACCACCTACAAAAACAACAGGACCTGAAGCCGGATGCCACCCCCACCAACCCCTACAAGCCAGGAGACACAGTTATGGTGGCCCGACTGCCAACCCCACACAAACTGGCCCCTCGCTTCACAGGACCCTACACGGTTATCCAAGTCCTCAATCCGTACCAAGTCACCATCAATTATGATGACACCCCCCGCACCTACTACAATAGACACGTGAGGCCCTACACGGCAGGCACACCCCCATCCGCTAAAACCCCCCGCTCCGCCACCCCCTCTTCCCCCCCAACCCACACCTCTCCCTCTAACTCCTGCTTCCTATACCTCACCCCTTCATCCTCCTCTACCCCATCTCCCATCCCCTCCTCCTCACCCACCGCCTCATCACCCCCCTCCTCCCCCTCTCCACCTGCCTCCCCTGCCTCTGACACCGCATCACCACACCTGCCCACCCGCACCACCCCTCCTACGCCGCATAGCACGCCGCATTGCTCAACCCTTAATCCGCCACGGCTCCTCACACCACCGTGTCCTAAACACCTCACACCCACCAAACAACTCACACCACCCCCTTTACACGGCATTCCGCCAGCACCGCCACCACCCACCCCCGTCACCCCACCACCCGCTCCACCCACACTACCTTCACCACCTACCATCACCTGCCATTCCACATCATGCACCCCTCCATACCCCTCACCACCCACGCCCAAACTCACCACCTCGGTGACTCGATCAGGGCGAGTCTCACTCCCACCCCAGCGATACACCATCACCCTCTCACACTCACCAACCTCAACCCCAACACCGCCAAACGCCAACCTGGTGACATACCGCATTCACCAGGCCATGTGGAAAACAACCACAGGCCACACTCCCAAGGGACATCCCCAACTCCTCCCCCTACCAGCGGCAGAAAACGCCGGCCATCTCACCAGCGGCTAACATTATGCCAAGGCCCACCTTCACCACCACACCACCTCCGGCCATGAAGCTCCACCGCATCATCTGGGCCCCCACCACAGCGAGGAAGAAACGCATCCGAGGGACCCTTCACCTACTGTGCCTCCTCTGGGAGTCACTCCAACCCTCAGCATTATTCACTACTTTCTCTAACAACCACGAACCGGACACCATCACCACCCACTGGGCCTCCCTCCTACAGCATCTCACACCACAGCACCAGACCACCACCACCCATACCTACCACCACCACCCATACCTACCACCAACAGGCATGGGGACGTGACTTCTTTGCCACCGACAGTGGTGAAATGCAGAATACCGAAGTGTCCCATGAACCTTACCTGGCCGAGACACTCAGCCCAGGAGGAGACACACAAGGGGCAGAAATAGTCAGGGCGGACTCCGTGCAAGACAGGCACACCTGTGTCTTTCCCGCGTGCCCCTCTCGCGCTCAGGTAACTCGCCACCGAGTTATCAGACATGGCGGACTACATCTCCACGCCAGCGTCCTCTGTCGCCATGCAGAGGACGCCTCCTTGTTTACTTACTGCCACCCTCTGACGGGCTCTCCACCCCGAGCCCGTGCCACACCAGTGTGACGAATCTTAAAAAAAAAAAAAAAAAAAAAAAAACATCTCCACCGGCCCAGCCCTTGCCAGGGTCAGGGTGGGGCAATTACTAAAGCCCCAGACAGCCAGCAGCAGACGGCCACTAGCCACTAAGCTGCTTCCCTCCCTCAATCACACCGGGTGACAGCCAAAAGCCGCTCCCGATACAACCCTATAAGAAAAGGGGAACAGGTGACAGCCACAAGCCACAAGCCGCACCTAGGAGAGGGCCACAAGCTGCTCCCACTGCAAAAACCCCAAAAGAAGGGGAATAGGTGGCGGCCACAAGCCGCTCCCACTAAAACCCCCCAAAAGAAGGGGAACAGGTGACGGTCACAAGCCGCGCCTCCGTCATGAGGGACCCTACACAGGTGACGGCCACAAGCCACACCTGCAGGAGGGCGACGGCCATAAGCCATACACCTGTGGGCCCTCCGGGAAGGACACCGGTGACGGCCACAAGCCGCACCTGCACCTTCGTGACGGCCGCAAGCCGCACCTGCATCCCCGTGACGGCCACAAGCCGAATTCGGGGTGTAGTCCTCCCGGGGCACGGCGCCCTTGAGTGGGCGACGGCCACAAGTGGCACTACACCCAACTTTTGTTTACATCCAAGTCCGCCATTCGCATTCGGTCACAGACTTCCTCACGTTGGTATTCTGCTTTTCAACACTGAAAAACAACACTCAACACACGAAGATCTGGGGGTTTGCCGAGTTATATCTACTACCTCATGATTTCTGGGTCCTCCAAATTAAGCTTTGACCTGTTAATAATGAGTGGTTTCACTCTCCATTGAAACTTAAAGATTTCTAGTAGTAGTCCACTTCTGTAGGCTGTTATAAACATCAAAACAGCAAATGTAGCACCATCCTCGTTGGTGTACATGATCATTGTACTCATGTGTTTATAAGTAAAATTCAGTTGGAAACTATTTTTATTCACCTGATCCAAATGTCCCTGTGTGACTACGGCTAATTGAGATACACTCACAGAAAAGACTGTGAAGTTTGTGAAAAGAAAGCTATGTACTCCTGTTATCTTAACCTCGCCTGCGAAATGTGGAAGCAAATGTCAAGTGGCGGTATTTGGTAAAGGAAAACTAGTGTAATGACAAGCTTTTAAAAAGCACGATACGAATATAAATGAAAGCCAACTCCATCGAGCTCATTAGTAATGTAACGAATTGACAAGACCATGTGTATGGGATTGTCGGATAGAAGACCAGTTTACACAAATGCAAACAGCCAGTCAAGACTGTTCATTTATGTGCGTGTTGGTAAATGTATGCTGTACTTGAAGCAGCAGTAAGACCTTACCAGTTCATTGTCATCCTGTTTGTTTTCTGTATATTTCTGTATTCAAGGTGGTACATGACCTTTTCTTGCTGGAAAATTTCCCCTCTTATTATCATCACATTCCTTAAGCCATACCCATGACTGTTTGTTTCCAGCTTAATGGAAGAAACTTACTCAAATGTACTCAAAGGTGGATTTCGTTTCCCATTTCCCAGCTGGAGGTTAAGTTAGGTTAGTTCAATTACCCTTGGGTTAGAGACCTTATAGAAGGAGATACCGGTAGTGGACAGGCAATATTTTCAGCTGCTCGCTGATTGGTCCGCCGATGTGGTGCCATTTTTGTGCAAACGCCTCACAGCCCAGGTGCTGGCTGACTGCAGATTCATCTAAAAATTATTTCGTCACCTGCTGTGTTCCATGATTAGTTGATGAATAAAATGTCGCTTTAATTGTAGTATACTTTGCCAATTTGAGCTACTGAAGAATTTCGTTTTAATTTTCATCTCTACATTTGGATTTTACTTCAAAGTACACCGAGATAATCGCCGCATTATAATGCTGACAAATGAAACTGTTGGTAGCTGCAAAATGGGGGTGCTGTGTTCTTTTACTGGTGCTTTTTTGCCCTTATTAATGGTTTGATTGTGCTGCATTTGGGTGCAATAACACTCATGGACCATCTATGCGACTTTTCCGACTCCTTTGTAATCCACCAAAAAGGTAATTACGGGATATTAGGGTGAAGAGAGCAAGGTGGTCTGCGAATGGTTCGTCGGCTTTGCTAGGCAAGTTTTATTTAACATGTATTTGGCCCACATCAACATAGGGAGGTAAGCTTAAATAATGTTCCAGTGGAAACCGCTTTACTCCGCCATTGTGGATATCAAGAAGAACAACAATCTTTAAATTCAACCAAAACTCAATTAAACTTAAAAACCACAGGCAAAAATAAGTAAACACAGCTGGTGTCAATCGATCTAGAGTGTCTGGCAACTCGTCCCTCATCTCGCTAGGCCTCGAAATTAGCCTAGTTAATACACAAAGGAAAATCTCATTTTTATACAGCTTTACTTATTAACAAAACACCATTTGTGATGGGATATAGGAAGGTGAGTATGGAAGTTAAGAAGTCACTAGTATTGTGATCCCTATCCTGACGTATGGACCTTGCTAGAGTGGAACAAGTCAAGAGTGAGAGCAGTGGAAATGAGTTACCTGAGAAGAGCATGTGGAGTGACATGGAGAGACAAGTTGATAAATGAAGAAGTGAAAGAATGTTGTGGGGTGGATGTCGATGTGATTGAGAAAATTAGGAGAAATACACTGAGGTTGTTTAAGCATGTGGAGAGAATGGAGAATGAAAGACTGGCCCCAGGGCTTTGTTTTTGAGTACATAGGAAAACAAACAGCAACAGACCTTATGGTCCTTTCGAGGCCGTTTGTTACAAAGTAGACTATGACTACAAGATCTAACTCTACATGCTGAAGGATAAGGATAGTAAAGCAAGAAGGCTCCCCCTGCCTCCAAATGCTCCAGTTAAAACTGGCAAGAAAAAGTGAGAAAGACCACCATGCAGCATGGAAATTTCATAGGAAAGACTGAAAAGGAAAAGCTACATTATATAATACATTAGCTACAAGCTACCAGTATGAATAACCTGAAAGAGAAAGTAGTAAAGTACAATGAATAATTGAATAAATAAATAACGCATGACATTATGTACGGGTACACTGAGTTAACGGGGGCGTCTGCAGACGAAGAGACTCTGTAGACATAACAACGTGAATACAGTAATTCCGTGGTCTCAGTTGGACTCTGCGGGAATTCAAAAGAAACAGATACACGTGAATATAGCTAATAATCCCGTGGTCTCGGACTCTGCAGGAACTCAAAAGTTACAGATACACGTAAATATAGTGATCCCATGGTCTCGGACTCTGCGGGAAGAAACTTAAAAAACATTATCACCGTGCATATATTTGCATTTAGTAAACTAATCCAGGCTCTAAAAGAATAGAATAAAATAAAAATTTATACAAGTGTTTTATTCGGGAGTAAACATAGTAAGCTGGGGGTTAGACAACAAATATTTATCCAGGCAACCTTTAAAGGTTAGTACTGTATTACAATTTACTACATTGGAGGGCAATTTGTTCCATATATTTACAACTCTAGTGAAGAAGGAATGCTTAGCTTCATGTGACTGGAATAGTTTGCCAATTATTTTATGCCCATTGCCTCTAGTATAATTCGAGTGATCAACTGTGAAGTATTTATTGACAGCCATATTCATCTTGTCCTTTGAATATTTTGAATACCCGAATTAAATCTCCTCGTATCCTCCGTTTAGTTAAGATAAAGAGATTCAAGACTTCTAAACGCTCCTCGTACGATTTATTTCTCAGTGTAGGTATCATTTTTGTCATCCTTCACTGCACTCTTTCAAGCTTTTCCATATCCTTTTTATAATACGGTGACCAAAACTGAACGCAGTACTCCAAGTGCGGGCGTACTAAGGAATTATACAAAGTGAGGATGATATTATCGGACTTATATTTAAATGCTCTGCCTATGAATCCAATCAATTTGTTGTTGTTTTTTCACTGCTTCTGTACATTGTTTGCTTGGTTTCAAATCGTCTGTTATTATAAATCCTAAATCTTTTTCGTGGGTTTACCCTATCAAGTTGGACATTATTCATGCTATAACTAGCTCTTACATTTTTACTGCCAATGTTTACCACTTTCCATTTATTAATATTTAAAAACATTTGCCAAACTTGGGCCCAGTTAAACAGCTGATCAAGATCTCTCTGAATTGCTTGCCTTTGCAGTACTGTATCTGCTCTGTTACCTATTTTAGTATCATCAGCAAATTTTGAAATCTTACAACACAATCCTTCGTCAGTATCATTTACATATATTAAGAAAAGAATAGGACCTAACACAGAACCCTGTGGCACTCCACTTGTAACGTTTATCCAGTCTGACTCTTCCATTAATTACAACTCTTTGCTTTCATCCAGAGAGCCAATTTTCTACGCAACCAAGAACATCGCCGCTGAAACCATGTGCCTTTAGCTTCTGAAGAAGTCTTTTGTGTGGAACTTTGTCAAAGGCCTTTTGAAAATCTAGGTAGACCACATCAACAGAATTAGTCTCATCATACATATTCAGTATATCATTGAAAAGTCCAGCAGATTCGTGAGGCAAGAGCGATTATTACGAAAACCATGTTGCGAATCTTTGATGAGATTGTTTGTTTCTAAGTGTTTCACAAACTTGTCTCTGATAATAGTTTCGAGCAATTTGCAAACAACCGATGTTAAATTAATTGGGCGGTAGTTTTATGGTTGGGCTCTGTTGCCCTTTTTGAATATTGGGGTTACGTTGGCAAGCTTCCATTCATGTGGCACCTTACTGCTCTTAAGTGATAAGTTGAAAAGTTCAGACAAGGCCTTTCATATTTCATTCTGTAGTTCCTTCAATACACTCAGAGATATTTTGTCCGGTCCTGGTGTTTTATTCTCTTTTAATTTCTTTATTGCAAGCAGTACGTCACGATCGCTAACTGTGATGTCAGTAATTATGTTGCCCTCTTCTATAGGAATGGGGGAAACAGCAGGAATCGTATGTATATTTTCTGTTGTAAATACTGACGCGAAGAACGTATTAAGAATTTTCGCCATCATAGTTTCATCATCAGTGTGCTCTCCGTTATCTGTGATCAAGGGACCGATTGTTGGAGTTATTACCTTTTTGCTTCTTATGTAACTGAAAAATTCTTTGGGATTTGATTTACTGATACTTGCAATATGTGCCTCAAGGTTTTTCTTACTGCATTTAATTAATTTTTTGGCTTTTCGTCGAAGGGCATCGTAATCATTTTTATAACTTTGACTCTTTGTGGTATTATAGTTTTTATATGCAAGATTTTTAGCTTTCAGGCAATGTAATGTCGGAGTTCCACCATTTGGGTTTAGAATTTTTGGCAGGCCTTCTGTTGCGCATTGGAATGCATAACCTGACAGCACTGTTGAGAGTTTCCGTAAAAAAATTCCATGCATCATTGATATCTGAAGTTTGGACAGTGGAATGCCAGTCGCTTGCACCTATAATTGCCTTTAATTTCTTAAAATTTGCTCTCTTTTAACTAGGCACTTTCTCACAACTGGCCCTGATACTGTCTTCACAGAATTTAATGTTGAATGTAGCTATGCAATGATCACTTGTACTAAATTCTTCTCCTACAATTACGTTACTCACTACATTTTCTGATGTGGCTGAGACAAGATCTAGGATGTTACATCCACGTGTCGGATAATTTACAAATTGATATAAAGAACTTTCCTGCAAGTTTGTATTCAGGTCTAACCTTGTGTGTGAGGATAGGGCTTCTCTCCGTTTTGGAACTGGTAAATTAAAATCACCAAATATTACCGTGCTTTGCGTACAAGATATTTCGGCAATTTGATTGTAGATTTTGTTATCGATCTTGAGTGGCTGACCGGGTGGACGATAAATTATCCGAATGATGATTTTATGACAAGATTCATTTCTCAGCTGAATGTAAATAGTGTCAGTGTTTTCAGTACATGGCTTGGTAATTTCGACTGGATGAAATCCTGATTTAATGTATAACAAGACACCGCCCCCTGTTCGATTTTTCCTTTCGCTACTGAAAATGTGATAGCCTGGTAAATTAAATTCTGCTAGAAAATCTCTCTATTCAGTATCTAGCCACGATTCTGTTATACCAATTACATCATAATCGTTGGCAGTTTGTATGAGGCGCCTCCAATGTGCATTATGGTCAGATTCAAAACTGCTGATTATGTGCATCTTAAGATGGAATAGGTCAAACAGCACTTGGCCAAGATTGTGTTTGTTTTGTTCGATCCGACGACGGTAACACTTTAGGAGCCGCTGTGTTCTTAATGAAGGTATGAATGTGTAAATGAGTGTGTGTGTGTGGCTTTGGGTATTGTGAGGTTAGCATTGTTAAGTATGCATGTGTGGAGGGGTTAGCACTGTTCTTCGATGTCAGTGTGATGTTTCCCCCTCATAGTGATGTATTCCTGTTCTGAAAGGGCATGTTTAAAGGATCCCAGTCTGCCTGTAGGTAGTCATAGTGTAGTGTACTGGGGGTCAAGATTGGGTTGGTGGAAATGGTCATGACAATAGGGGTGTGATCTGAACCTGAGATGGGGCCAGGAGCAATGTGGTGGTGAAAGATATTGAATGCTCTGTTGGCAAAAATGAGGTCGGGTTTGCCTGATCCCCTGGGTGTGAATGTGGTGTGGTAATCAGGTCCAAGAAAGTTCAGTCTCTTATAACTGTAGATAGCAAACATTTGTGTACCGTGCTTGTTGGTTGTGCTATGTTGGAATGTTCTGTGTAGCGCATTTAAGTCAGAAATGAATAATGGTGCGGTGTTGTTGACGAGTCTGTTTATGTCTGTGAAGCGAATGCCAGTGCTTGGTCTAGTGTACGTGGTGGTGACTATGAGGGGGCCGAGGATGGTGTGTGTCTTAACTGCTAAGAGGTGTTTATGTCTCCATGTTGTGATGAAGTCGTGTTTGATAGTGCCCTTGATCATTATAGCTACTCCATCGTATGGACCTTCGTCGGTCTGGGGTGTAGTGTAGCCGTAGTGTTTAATTTTTCTGGTGTTGTTGGTGCAAGTGCTGTTGTGTAATATTATGTTAGGGTCATGGTGTTGTATGAGCTGGGTGAGTATGTGCCTGTCTGGGTAATAGTGTTGAACTGTATGACGTTAATCATGTTTGTGATGATGGGGTGGGTCTGGGTGTGTTACATGTGTGGTGTTTTGCGGTGAAGCGGAGGAAAAGGATGGGGTTCTCTTTCTGGAATTCGGAAGACTGCGTTTCCTGGGGCGTGACTGGTGGGTGCTGTGAGATGTGGGAGTGTGGGGAGGGGGATTCATGGGATTCAGAGGCCTTTCGTTTGCTGGAACTACTGTGATTTCTGATGAGGGGGGTGGTAGGAGCAGGTAGGGGGGGCATGGGGTTGGAGATTGTGCCGGTTGGTAGTGATGGGGTTGAGGGTTGGGGGGGTTTGGGAGGATGGAGGAAGGGTCTGGGTGCTAGGTTGGTGTGGATGGGTGGGGGGGAGTGGGGTAGGATGGGAGGTATGAGGGGGTTGGAATGCATGGGAGAGGGCGGGAGTATGATGGAGTGTTGCGTGGGTTGGTGGGTTTGTGATAGCGGGGGTGGTGGGGATGGGAGGGGATGAGGTGGGAGGGGGTGAGGTGTTGGGAGTCCATGAAGAGGGGGTGATAATAGGGTGAGGGTTTGAGATGTGGGATTGCCATGAAAGGGGGATGACAATAGTGGGTAGGTGTTTGCAATTAGTGCCTCATTGATGAGGTTTGCAAAGGGAATTTTAGTAGTCAGAGTGATGTAGGGTGGCTTGCATTACAGCGGTGACTTTAGTATACTGAAGGGGGTCAAAAGATGAGATGTGAGGGGGGATTAAGGGGATCAGGGTGGGCGGTGATGGAGTGAGGGGTACGGTGAGTGTTGGGTGTGTGAGTTGAAGCCTGAGAGGATGATTGGACTGTATGGGCATATGACATGGAGGATGAGAAGTGTTGAGGTGTTGTGAGAGGTTGGTGTGCGTTAGTGTGTTGGGTAGGTTGGCAGCTAGGTCGGGCATTCTTCAGTAAGTTCTTCTTAATTCACTTTTCCTTGACAAATTGGAGAAAGAAACACAGGAAATGTGGTGCATATTCAGCAATTGTATTCTGAGGAAGCCATGAGGCGAAACGTCAGTACACACTAAGTCCCTCATCGGTGTTTCTTTCTCCAAGTTTTGCTTAGCAGGGCAGTTGCCAGCGATCGCAGTGTGGCCTTTTCCGCAGTTAATACATTTGATGGTGTTGCTAATGCAGTTAGTGTAGAAATTGCCCTCCACTGAACATTTGGAACACATATGAGTTTTCTTACATGATTTGGTTTGGTGTCCAAAGCTGTAGCATCTGAAACACTGGGCAAGATCAAACCACTGCTCGGTTCTTAGGTTGCTGGGAGGGATAATGGTATGAAAAGCTTTGATGACATGTGTGAAGAGTTTTTGGATTTCTTGGGGGAAGGCACAACGTATTTTAATGGTGGAGGAGTTTTCAAGATGTGGGCAACATTAATGTCATTTTTCCGGGGGAATTCAGTCTTCAGGTCATTGTCGTCATGGCTTAGGACGTGTTTGGTGATTCGTCTTGCGACCATAGTGCAAGCTGCTTTCAGTTCTGGGGTACAGATTAACTCTCATCCAGCATCCAGGAATTTGGGTAGGTTGGTGGGGGAGAGGTACGCATCTAGATGGGCCTGAAAGGCGAGGTTGACTTTGACTATCTTGTCTTTGTTGTCTGTAAAAAGGTTAACAAAAGGGGTTTCTGTTATGGCAAGCAGGGTCTGACCAGGATCTGAAGGCAGGGAGGGGAGGGTGCATTTAGATTTTACATAGAGAACCATGTTGAACAAGGGAAGGGAGGGAAGTGTAGTGCAAGATGTTATTAAAAAAAGGGGGGGAAGTAGCCAATCACCTCACTTTTGCACAGATCCCGGGGTGAAATGGGCTTGCAGGATGAGGTGTTGGTGCCGTTACCCTGATCACCAAACTTGTTGTGAGAGCAGGGTGGTTCCAGATTGTTAGGACCGAGGTCCTACCCAGTTCTTTACCAGCAAGTTTGGAAGGAAGTGGAAAAGCAATTGCCGATTCCCTCGGGTGCACGGTTATATCTCCTGGCCCCCCCGCCACTGCTATGGCCGTGACCCCATCAAGGTAATGGGGGAGTCCAGGAAATATCTCCGACTTCACCAGAGCAAGATCAGTAACAACAGAGAAGTTATAAGAAGATAGATTTAAGAAGGATGATTTATTATATGGTTTACTGAATGATGGATGATTTCAGAGCAAGATCCAGTGTTGGTTGGGCCACGATCGTCGAGCCAGGGCGTCACGAAGTGAGAGCTGGGGAGACTCGCGAGATGATGATGATGATGATGAAAAGATTTGCCACACAGGTGTGGCACGGGCTCAGGGTGGAGAGCCCGTCAAAGGGCGCGCAAGCGCGCTGGCAAAAAAAAAAAAAAAGCAGAGTGGCGGAAAAAAATAAATAAATAAATAAGAGCAGGACCAGTCCAAAGCAGACTGGCAAGGCAGCAGGAAGTCAGAGCTGGAGCAAGCAGATGCAGCTGAGTGCAGCAGGTTAAGAGAGCAGCCTGCAAACGATGTAATGGACGAGGGCCGCTCGCGGCGGATCAAACCCGATGCCCTCACGGAGATCGTCCTCTTGGGCTGGAGAGAGGGAGTTAGAGATGTACGCCTCACGGAACTTCAGATACAGTTGCTGGTAGACTAGAGGCAACGTATCCTCATCGTTGGTAGACTCCGTGAGGCCACGTAGCAACTCCTCGAGGCCCGTATCCGTGGTGGCATCGAAGTTGGCGCGGGCGTGTACTGGTGGAAGTAAGGCCCGAATACGCCGAGACACGTCAGAAGGGTCGGGCTTGCCCTTGCTGCCCTTCTTGGACTTCGGTTTCTTCCTCTTCTCCTTAGGTGGAGGGGGAGAAGAGGGACGAGCAGCGGCAGTCGGCGGTGGAGAAGGTGGAAGAGGCTCCTCCACAACATCAGGAGCAGATAGAGAGGGAGAGGAGGGGGACTGATCCACGTCCTGATGGACAGAAGGGACGAGAGAAGGGATCCGCTCCTCCTCAGCTCCTGACGGAGGGGGGTGAACCTCCACTACAGTCTCCCCAAGGACGAGATCGAGGTCCATGGCCTGAGTCGGTTCCGGTTCCGGGTCGGCGATCTGAGAGGCGGAATTGGAGGTGCCAGTTGCCCTATTGAGTGGAGCATCCAACCGCAGCCGTTTTCGCGGTGTCGTGCGAGGTGGTGGCGGCTGCTGGCGCCGGGCCTGACGCTCCTAACGATGGGGGAGACGAGTGTCACGGGCAAAGCTACGGGGAATGGCAAGGCGCGGTAGGCCTTTCTCCTCAAAGATTTGAGGGAGGAGAACAGCCATAACCGCCTTGTCATCCCCACAGAAAGCTCTAGCCGTCGCGACGCACATCGTAACTAAGGTATTTATGTCACGAGAACTACCAGGACCCCCAGGCCGATGTCTCTTGGCCGGGGGGCGCCGCCGTGCATGGGCAGAGCCCTTCACAGCAACACCTCCCGGTCCAGTGACATCCCTAGCCTCGGGACCCTTGGAAACCTGAATGACACTAAATTACACAGTCTCTCCAACGCCTAGTGAACGCTGGAAATGCCGTGGATTCGGCGCAACGATCCCAGAGTCGTGTACAAATACATCAGCACCAGTGTCCTGGCGCTTGATGAACCCGTAACGCGCTCTCACGTTGAACCAATTCACGGTTCCAGAGATCTTCGTGGCTCCAGGCGACTCAGTCCTGCTGTTGGGTGCCCCCCTCAACGGGTCGAAGGCTGAAGCAGCAGTGGAATCCACCATGACAACTGGCAGAAGTGCAGCAGCGAGAAAGACGAGTGGGGAAAGGTCTTACCCCTGTAGCTGCTGGGCTGGAAGTCGTCTACCCCTGTAGCTGCTGGGCTGGAAGTCGTCCCAGAACGCACGCGTACTTCAGGCCGAGCGTCACCGAGTGATGATACGCGGCATGCCCCATCCAGTGTATACAGTATACTGTATATCAGTAGGGTCAAATACATAGCAGAAGCAGACGCTTGTGTGTCAGCCAATCACCACTGGTGTTACAAGCCCAACTAAAGAGTGGTGGTGTAATGCATTTTTTTTTACATATAAGATAAGTAGTATAAGAGTAATTTAAGTTAGTATAAGTATAGGTTAAGTATATAATATATGTGATTTACATTAGGTTATGTAAGTGATAAGTGTATATTCTGGACCGTGTTGAAAAGTAAAGTGTGAAATGGACTTTGTAATTCGTATTTTGGGCTTGATTTTACTAGTGAAAGCAACTGGACAGGACGGGCCGGCATCTGGCCTCAGTTGAACCGCATAGAGTTAATTTGGTGCTTATATTGGCGAGTAGTCATATTTATAACTAGAATTCAGAATTTTTGTACTTAGGCTAGTGTAGCTGTATTGTTCTACTGAATAACGTTGTTTAAGAACTTAAGTAAAGTCTGATTATTGATTATTGACATAGATGACCGCGAAAATTAATTTATTTGGCACAGACTTCAGTTGTTGATTAGTGCCGCGGGCGAAACAAAGAGAAAGTGTATCAAACCGTGATTTCAGGCATCATATGTTAAATTGTTAGACCTATGCTATAGCCACAAAATTTAAATCATCATAAGTCATATTTTTATAAGTAGAGTAATGCGTACGTGTTTATTGCAAATTCTGGTGCGATGTTATAACCTGGTGACTGTAACGTAACTGTTTGTAGTTAGAGCCAGACAGTGCGATCGGAGCGGGTGATCGTGGGCATGGGCTTTAGCGTGCCCAGGAAGCGTCACTCTCCAGAAAGACTTCATTGTGAGTGGACGCTCGTGTTTCAGGTAAAGCTCCGTATTTACAGTATTTTTCTCTTATACGTCATCATAATTAGTTGTTGATATAACTATAATTAAAGTAAGATATCTGAGCATATTATCAAACCCGACTCCAGAAAGACTTCATTGTGAGTGGACGCTCGTGTTTCAGAGCCGGCAAATGGCGTCGGGTCATGGAATCTGCGCAGGCCATTGTATGAGAGTCACAAGTCCAGTGCCCGAAAGCCCTTTACACTAATTTACACATAGTCTATTTCCAATGCACAGTATAGTCAAAGTCGGTTGGTCCACTTAGTAAGCTAATTTCTTATAAAACAAATGTAATATGTTGGTTAAAGGTGTGTGAGAAGGCGGAAAAGTGTATTGTCCCGCCGTGAGCAGTGCTGTGAGCACTGAGTTCTATAGTGTAATAATTTTTGTTTATGTATATTCTTCCTAGATATGTCGTGTGGTGTAACCCAAGTAAAATAAAGTTGATTTCTTTAGAATTGAAGTAAACAGTGTAACCCGTTGTAACTGGGTCTCGCTACGAGTCCTTGTGCGACCGTGCGTGGAGTGTTTATTGGAGTTACCCCTGTTGAAAAGGTTTTCTATGGTGCAGTCAGATGATTTTAACTGTGTGGAATAGATCTTGCATTCTCTGTCAATTATTCTGTCGTAATGGAGACAAGTGATTAAGATCTAGTAATTAAATCGGGTTTGAAACTATATCATTGCTGTGTAATTAAGGACATTAATATAGATAAGTAGATAATAGACAAGTGTGTTTGGTTATAATCCTATGGGGTAGTACAAGTAAAAACGGGATGGCCCACAAAGCATGTACATCTAAAGAACCACGCTCTCCTCTAAAATGATCACGTTACCATGTTATTGACATAGGCCTTGTCCCTCTTCCATCAAATGGGACTAAACCATAAATAACATTAATTCTTTTTTTTCCCCGGCAACTGCTGGGTGGTGGCAGCGATACCAAATAATTTTAATTATTAACGAGGCCTTATTCTTGATATTCTGGCAGTAACTGTAATCACATGATAAAAATCAAATTCAACTATTGTCGCACTGGCGGCTTTAGTGGTGTGGCATAGCTAAAGTAGTCTTTTATGACGTAGGCAGAAAAATCCTGCGTTACACTGGTGTTCACATCGGTGGGATTATCTTAAATTTCAAGAGGGCTAAATTTTGCGCCCCTACACTGGTGTCAGTCCGGTGGGATTTACTTATTCTATGGGCAATGCAAAATTAGCGCCCTTACAGTGGGAGCTTCATGTATGAAAGAATACTACTGCCTAGAAGGGGTTGCAGTAAGTAGCAACATTTCACAACCATGGAAAAAAGTGTATCTCATTCTTCGTGGCCAACTGTACTTACATAGGCACTTATGTACGGACTTACATACATATATATGTACATACGTGCGCACCTATGTACATACTTATGTACTCACCTACGTACGTATTTGCGCATTCATGTACGTAACTATCTGAACTTACGTATGCACCTGTGCAAGACCTAGTGAAGTACTTCTCTAGGTCTTGGTATGTACAGTCTCTTTTAAAAGAAGTGATACCTCGCTAGCCAAACACTCCGCGTTTCGTGTGGTAGCACTGTAACTTTCACAACTTAGGTGATTCCAGTTGGACCTTGAGATACTGTGCCTGAGTAAACCCAGGTTTGAATTTAGTTTCACTTCCTGATGAACTAATATAGATGTGCCGTGTGCGAAAATACTCTTCATAATATTGCTTTGTATATCAAATAATCGCACCATAGTGCAAACGGCAAATCCTTTGACCTCAGTATATAATCTAATGTTGAACACTTTCATAATGTAGCATCTATCATTCACATTAAAACATGATGAGTGGATGCACAAAAACAATTACGATGTCGTATTTGTCAGTAATTTCCATCTATTCCCCACACAGTTCAAAGCATTCTGTTGAAGTGATTATTATAATTTTCACCCCGTAGCCTAAACTGTGACGTTACATACAAAAATTTAATATCACATAACTGACTGGGAGTTGGTATGTCGGTACATGTCCCGGAAAGAACAATAATTAATCTTGTATTGATTCACACATTATAAACATCATGAAGTAAAAAAAAAAAAAATAAATAAATAAAAAATAAGTGGCATTCTCATGAGACCGTTTTATTTTAAAGGCGGCATGTCTTCATGATGTGTAATTTCTAGGTAGGCTACAACGATCGGTAGAGAGGTGGCTTGCAGTCCCGACGGACCCAGATTCGAATCCTCACTGGGGCAGGGAACAGTTTAAGGATTCGAATATCATTAAATCAGGCTTTAATGATCTACCAAACGACCCGCCGACATGTCGTAAAAATACCCCTGCTAATACCAATACACCAGTCCTGTATGAGACAGCCCTAGCATGTATTCAATACGGACGGTGGGTGTTGGCGCCGAAGTGGTGACATGTAGAGGTGTGTGGTGTGTAGGAGGACTGCTGGGCCTTGATAGCAGGCTGTGAAGCCTATGCCCAGAGTCGGACACATTAAAAAAAAAAAAAAAACATGGTGAAATGGTAGACTACAACACCATGGTGAAATGGTAGACTACAACACCATGGTGAAATAGGGACACTGCTTTGACATTAATATGGTTTCATTGTTCTGAAGATAGTGCTTGATTTCAACACATCAGTCACGGGCAATCAACGTGTTATGCAGCGTATTTTAGGGTGTGACTTCTCGTCCCTTATACACGGAGCCTGGAATGGGGTTCTCTTTCTAGACCGGGTTGGGCTCTATTAAGGCAATCCGAGAGAACAGGGCATAAAAAGGCAGGGCAACAACCTTACACATATATTACCAACAAATTACAACTCTGACACAACGTGAATACACACTTTACAGGAAAATAGCTATAACACAGAGATAGACAGAACCAGGGGACTTGGGGGCAGGAGAGGGCTGGGGCTGGTTGGCGGCCTGCGTCAGGATGCCCCGGGTCGTCAGGACTTCCAGTGGCTGACTGGAGGCCAGCCAATAGAGTCTCGTCCAGGCATTATCAGAGGCCATGCAGGAGAGGGTGGGCCCTTCCACAGGAGTATGGGGAGGGGAGAGGGGGGGCCCCGGGCTTAGGGGCTGGGCCCAAACAGGGCCAGGAGGCGTGTTTGCCTGCGCTTACTCCGGGGGCGTCGCTTGGGGCTGGAGAGGTCTCGCCCCGGGGTCCTAGGGATGTCTCGACTGGTCCCAGGGCTTCGGTCTCGGTGCTGGGCCTCCGTCAGGTCTGGACTGTGACAGCTCGCTGCGACAGAGTCCGACGGGCTGGGATCGCCGGGGGTGGAGGGAGAGAGGGCGAGGACTCCCGATACCAAGGGTCCTTGCCAGGCCTCCTCCAGCTGCTGCTCGAGGGCGAGGACGTCTCTGTGGGGAGAGAGAGTGTGGGCACTTTCCTGTGTCCCTTCTTTTAGTAGAGCGGCAGGGTGGCCATCTCCTAGGTGCGGCAAGGTGGTCGTCACCTTCCCTCCTTTTATGGAGTTAGAGCAAGGGCGGCAGTTGGCCGTTTCCTCCCCGTGTGTGGCTAGGTGGCCATCACCTGGTGTGAGTACGTGCGGCGAGGTGACCGTCACTCTTCCTTCTTTTATGGAGTTATAGCGAGGGCAGCGAGGTGACCGTCTCCTCCCCGTATGCGGCAAGGTGGCCATCACCCGGTATGGCTTAAGGAGGGAAGCAGCAGGTGGGCGGCTAGTGACCGACTCCGGAATGCTGTCTGGGGCTGTAGGAGTAGCCCCACCCTGAACCTGGCGAGGGCTGGTACGGCGGAGGTGTAATGCACTGTTACTGCTACCTGCACAGTGGTTCACCTGAGCGTGAGAGGGGCATGCGGGAGAGGTACAGGTGTGCCCTTCTTGAGCGGAGCGCGCGCCGCTCACTTCCGCTTCCTGGGTCTCCTCCTGGGGTCGGTATCTTGCCCAGGTGAGGTTGATGGGGAGCTTTGATATTTCGCCGCGTAGCAATGCTCTCCTTTCACAACACTCCATTTTAACAAATCATAACAACAAATCACAATTAATCAGTAGGCTGAAGGGCCGACTTACACCTGATGGCGTTGCATGCTGTCAAAGTCAGGCTGATGCTGACTACTTAATAAGTAGCATAGCATTGGCATTTGTTGGGAATATCGCACGACCTGCTGTACTTGTGGTAAGGGATGCAGATCTGCTTGTCATGTTGGCTGATAGGGCCACAACAGACAATATCTACATGCAGAATGCAAGAGGGTTTGTGTTTAGCATACACAGTATCCAGCAGGCAATGCATCCACACACCTGACAACACATATTGATAGCACACGTTATCACCGGATGTGACACAATCTCTGCCTTAAAAGGCATTGACAAAAAGAATGCCATGACAATTTTGGAAAGCGAGGATTGGAGGACGTTGGATGTGTTTAAGAAGAGCGATGCCAGCCATGAAGAATGTACAACACTTGATAAGCTGAGATTTGTGCAGTACATGCAGAGGATGAGCAAAGCATCCAGCAGCTTCCAACTTCAGAGCCTACCTCCCACATCCTCAGCTGCAAAGTACCACTCATATCGAGCCTACTTCGCAGTTCAGGAGTGGTTGGACAATGTTGAAGATCTAAATCCTACTGACTGGGGTTGGGAACTTAAAGGTGGAATGCTTAATCCCATTTTGACTGACAGACCAGTGGCAACAGAGCATGTTTTCACTGTGTCATGTGGGTGTAAACAATTGTGAGATGCAAATGTCGGAAAGCAGGACTCTATTGTACACCTATGTGTTCCTCGTGTATTGGCCAATCTTGTGCTAATTCATGCCCACCTGATAGACAAGATACTGAGCCCCCATGCTGTAACTGTGACCATAACAAGTTATGATACTAAAAAAATATGTTTTATTTAGAAGTAGTTCAATAACTGCTGCTGGCAAAAGTTAGTGCTGGTTGTCGACTTTAAATGTGTTGAATTTACCATTTTGTTTAAAATAGTACATAACTTTGACCATATCTTGAACATACGTCAATAAATCATTGAATTGATGGTAAAAACGGTTTTCTTCTATTATCCAAAAACCCTTAAAAAGAGGTATTACATGACCATCTGTGACTGCTGGTTCCAAAGCTATATAAGCGTCTTGGAACTGTTCGGGAGATAGCTGATCAAGCTGAGCAGAGGGTGTTGCGATGGTTTGGGCATATGGAGAGAATGGAAAATGAGCGATTGGTGAAAAAGATAACTAGATCTGATGTGAGAGGTGTAAGGCTGAGAGGAAGACCACGAATAGGATGGATGGACAGTGTGAAGAGAGCGTTGGATGCAAGAGGGTTGTCTGTTGAGCAAGGAAGAGTGGCTGTGCGTGATAGAAATGAATGGAGGGAAATTGTGAATGAATAAATGATGATGCAGCCATGAGGGGATATCCTCCCGCATTTTGTCTGATCAGATGATCAGGTCAGGTGCGAGTAAGGGGATGGGTCCATTATGATGTGGCAGTGGTAAACCAGCTTTGCTGTCGGGCACTGCTGCGGATGTCACTGACTGCACTGTGTGGTTGACCCTCGTGCGGTGTGGTGCGATGAGGATCTGTCCCTTCTCCCCTTTGGGGCTAAGATGCGAATGAATGTGTATGAGTGGATGAGTAAATTGGTAGTGTGTTGCCCTGTCTCGGCTACCTCCCTTTTCTTGGGGGAAGCAGCCTAGGTATATAGATAGATAGATTTTCGTCCGACAAGGCTAGCTCATGTGGAATGTTTAGCATGTTTGTGGATTTCGACTTAGCATTAGCTTCCAAGTGGCTTTCCTGAAAAAAAATCAGCTTTCTCGAATTATTTTCCAGGTTCCCTTAGAATCTGAATGGCTTACCCCGTCCACTCGATCAAATAGCATTACAGTATTTTTCGACAAGACGATTTTGCAGTGAACGTTGATGCTGTTCGCATTTTTACCAAAGGTTAATACTTCTGGAGAGTGTATTTTATAATGTATAAAATTCCTTCTTTATGCCGAATTTTTAATAATATCAGGCATGCACTGCTGAAAAGTTGCCTGCGCCCAATGTTTCAAAATGTGAAGACGTGTCATAATTATACTTGCTTGATAGACTCAGCATGTCACAGAAATTTCCTTTATTTCGTTAACAGACTCATTGTTGTAACACCGTACAGAATATGTGAAATATATACACAACTAACCCGTGAAAGCTGGGTTATATATTCTAAATAATTGTTTAAGTATGCCCGCGGTGGCAATATGAGTCGCTGCGCCGCGCATGCCCGAGATCATTTCGGATGGTCTAATAAATCAAGGATTAGTATTGCTTCCATTGTACTGTGGCAGGTTAGTCACTTAGGCATTAGAAAATAGTGAAACATGTTATTGTACCCGATGTGTAGTAATTGACTATTACTAGGTGTGACTGATTTATATACGCTAAGAAATTTGACGATGAGGTTTTTGAAGCCTGGCACGGGATAGTTGTCACTGCTTTGCCCATCTCCGGCAGGATCTCACGGTTCACGCAGCAACCGACCTTCACACCTCAAAACCGTCGAGAGTATTAATTTAGAATGATTGCTATGTGCTTTTTTTTTTTTTTTTTTTGCGTGTGTGTTCGCGTGATCGAAATAACGAGTGACTGAGGTTGGTAGGCTGGTGGTGGTGTTCGTCTCGCTCGAGGTGTGGAAGAGGCAGAGGTCAAGGCTGTGTCAAACGAAGGGCGAGGTGGTAGACTGATCTGCTTCCCCCTACGCCATCAGCCATTTTTATCATTCGTCTGCTCTGGCATTGGGAGCTTTGTAGCAGTTGTTCACTTGCGATTCATATTGCGTAATTTCACCTGAGTGACCTGTTTTATGCTATTTATGTCGTTTGAAGATCGATATACTGTACATCAGTAACATACAGGAGGATATTGATATGTAATGCTCTGAATAAATGATGAAATGTTAAAAACAATTCCCTAAACCACACGGACGACTGATTGTCTTGTTACTGAGAGCGTCAATTGTGGTAATGTACAGTTTAGTTCAGGGGTTCCCGACCTTTTTAGCACTGCGCTCCCCTTTGGTCAGGACTGTATTCATGATGCCCCCCCCCCACCCCTCTGACGCCTAAACAACGGTGTTTTTATCTGTTCCATATGGATGATTAAGATGCTAGATGACAACACTACATGTGGTTGCTCGAAATAATGGTTGCGAAGTTTTCCCATCAAAGTTTCTTATTCAAACATATCTTTGGGAATTCCTTATATGCATTTGAATGGATTAGCTCTATGTTGAACGCTGATTACCCCACGCCCCCCTGGCAATCTCAAACGCCCCCCCCCCCAGGGGGGCGCGCCCCCCACGTTGGGAAACGCTGGTTTAGTTTAATCAGCAGAAAGACCATACCAGTTCATTTATTGGTAGTTTGCTTTTAGTTCTCTCTCTCTCTCTCTCTCTCTCTCTCTCATTATTGTGATGGTATGCAGTTACTTCTTTGTGATTTTGTTTCCCTCATATGTCTGCAGAGACATTTGGTTCAGTGCGGCCGTTCTGTTCAGCTACCTTCGTTGACAGGATTAGATTTGTGTAGCCATCAAAGTAGACGGTACCTTCTTTGCCATAGTTATTGATAACGTGATGCACATAGCTGTCACACACATCACCATACGTGCAGTCCACAGGCCATGTCGCATTTTGCAGTAAATGTCCATCCACCATGGGTTCTTCAGACCTTCAGTGAATACTGGGACTACTGGAGCTTACAGCACCTCGGCAAGACCACTTTTGTTGTTTTTGCGCATAGCACCCTTGTAAACAGTGCTGTTGGCAGTTTGTGAAACTCATGTTTAAGGTGATTCTCCATATCTGATCGGTTCTTTATCGCACATGTGACCCGCATGAAGAGTAGTGTGAAGTCAGCATCAGCTTCTTTGCCATGGACAGTGGGAGTACAGGTTGCAGCACCAATAGATATAACCTTGTCACCTTTAAAGCATAACATCAGCATAGTTCAGGTCAGTGATGCGTGCGGCTGCCCCCTCGTGTGATTTGACTGCACAGTCTGTATTAGCACAAATAGATGGCACGACTCCAGTATCAGTGTAGACCAGTCTCGCAGTATTCACCTGTGTAGGCAAATGGCGAATGGTGTGATAGGTAATACCGTAAGGTGAAGGAAAGGGAATGTTCCCCTCGAGCTAGACCTTAGGTCATATAGCCCTGTTAGCTGACAAGAGGGCGCTATATCCTTCCTGGCATGGCAGGTACCGGGCTTGGCTCGAACTCACAACCCCCTCGGTCCCGAGTCCGACGCTCTACCACTGAGCCATCCTGTTCCCTTCCGAAAGGTAAGAAAGTGTTTGCTATCACACGCAGTTGTGGATTCCCGAAGGTCTGTGTGTTGGTCAACTGTCTGAGAATATAGACCACAGAAAGCCTCTAGTGACACACAAATAGGACTTGTTTGTGGCAGGACATGGACCATCTTCGACTGTGTACTGCCAGTAATTCCACGACCATGTGCTAGACCTCCGTGTGTCTTCAGCATTCACATCAACACCTGCTCCATTGTTTGGTCAGTGAAGCCTCCATACTACAACCTGCGGGTTCTGATAGCCCAGTACCCACAGACTGTGTCCCTCTCATACTGCTCCTTGTCCATCAGGTTAGATTGCTGCTTCAGCTGGTCTACATAAAGTCTAGTAGGCCTACACTTTGCGTATACAGAATGTTCCCCAGAATGAAGGACAGGGATCTTCTTTGAGATGCAAAACTGATGTAGTTCCCAATCACCAGTGCGTTCAGCACGGATGAACAGCAGCAAAATGAGCACCATTTTCATATACTCAGTCCATAGTTTCCCAGTTATACTGTTGAGAGGTAATTCCTGTTCAAGATCATTTAAGATATGAGAAAGCTGAGTGACAACGTGTTTATGGAGAACATTGTCTTGTGGGCATTCCTTTTTTAGGAGCATCTCATGTAGGATTTTGTGCTCGTTCAAGTTCACTCGAACAGTTCAGTTTGGTGTATCAAGCATCTCGGTCACAACCGAGACGGCAGAAAACATGTGCACGTAGAGCATGAGCGTATGCATGACCTGTTAACATTTGCTTTACTGAGTTAGGTGCACAGAGTTTCCCACTGCTCTTGCAAACCACTGCCACTCATGATGTTACCCATTGCTCCCTATTCTTACAATGAGTTTGGTGAGAACTAGAGAAGACTGGACTATTTCAACAGCTTTGATGTAGAGAGGCTAATCAAATGTTACTGGAGACACACCCAACGTACATTTTTCAGTCAGTTTTTGGGCGTAAGCAAAACCCATGTTAGCAGTGTGTGGTTGATTGAGATTATGGTTCAGGAATGGGAGAATCTCAGTTCTGCTTACATCAAACTCTCCCTGTCTGACTACTGTCTGACTGAACCCACTCCACGATGGACACTGTTTAGGATCGGGCACAAAATAGCTGGCCAGCCGCATAATGTCCAGCGCTGTTGCTAACTTCAGACTTGCCGGACTGAGATTCGGTGGCTCCGGAGGGACACTGAGTGCATGTCTGAGACCTGGAACTGTTGGTTTTCTGTATTTCTTGAGTGGTATCTCAGAATATCGACCAGCAGTAGCAGCTGACCGTACTGTGGTTGAACGAGGGAGCTGTGGTTCAGCATAGTCCTTTCCAGGAGTGATGCCCGCAATGCTACCCATAGCATGCCATGTTCCATGTCCAGTTAATGTGTGAATGTTAATGTCTGCATTGTCAAATACAAATTAACAAGTGCCCCTTCCCAGTCATACTCTTTCTCCCCAGTTGGTATCATTGCATCACACAGGCATAGTACCTCTCGATAGTCGTCTGCAAATCCTAATCTGTTAAGCAAATCTACTAGTTCATGAGATTTTAACTTAGAATTGATGTATACAGATATCGCCAAAAGAACTGGTGATATGAAAGATTCGGGACGTGCTGCACTTGTTATACTGCGTGCTATTCCCATCTGACGACGCTTACTCTTGATCAGCCGATGTAGTAAACGTACCAGAAGTTCTGACACCATATGTCCACTGTCGTTCATGTCAGAAAATTTGGGATATTTAGATGTGTCATACATGATGGTCCTCCTTTGGTCATCAGTAAGTGATGCAGCCATGTCTACAACATCCTCTGGTGTTTGAGCCCTCAGTCTCCTCTTACTTTCAGCTAGAAATGTGAATATGGTGTCTTTTCCATTGGCACACGTCACTATCACGATATCTCTGTAGTGCTCTTGTAACTTACCTTTCAAGCGTTTGGAAATGTAGCATTCACCATCATCAGAATACTTTCTTATCAATGACTCTGATTCTGTGATGGAGAGCTGATGTTCATTTCTCTTATCTATGTGCTCACAGAGTTTCAGAAACGCATGTTGTTTTCTGGTGTCGACTGACACTGAAGGCCTCCCATTGGTTTCCTCTGAAGCCCTCGCCCATCATGAAAACGGATTTGACAGTCATGGTGGTACTTGGCCTCAGCTGCCAGCTGCCACAAGATCACTATCATTTTGAATGCGTGTATGCACAGCCTTTCCCCAACTATCAGCTTGCTCCATCGCCTTGGCTGCAACAGATGATAATAATTCAACTGTTGCTGCTTCATGAGTCGCCTCACTTGGTCCTTTGGTTGTTTGGTGATCTTACTATAGTCGACATACTTCCCACAGTACAGTCTTTTATATTAAATATAGTGGCCTGTGAACGGCAGGTGATTTTCTAATGCAGTTGTCTCTTTCTGACTCCCTTTTTCGCTTTTTTTATGTATGATGGCGTGATGTAATGTTTTTGACACCATTTATGAGCCAGAGCTGGCAACAATTTAGATAATAGCTTTTCATCAAGTCCATCTCTCAGATCAGCACTAATGTTTACTATGCTAGGTAGGCCTCTTTCTGTGACAGTACTTCGGTCAGAGGTGATTGGCTTATCACAAAAATCACGAATATCGCACTGTTCTTGTACTGCCATCTCGTTCCATTAACACTGTCTTCTGTCCATCTATGTACTTCCGCCTCTACACTTCAATCTGTATCCTACCTGAGTAATAAAAACATCTCATGAATTATACTGTAGTTTATAAATTCATAGCATAATTGTCAGTACAGATTTCCGATTTTTTGCGTTTGACGCACTTTCACTGTGTACATCAGTGACATAGAATTCTTAGAATAGTAGCAGAAATGGATTTATCACTTCTTAAAACCCATAACAGGTGGTACTGCATGACCAAATGTGAGTTTCTGTCAATTAGGCTATATACACGTCCCATGCCGATGGTGGCCATCTTGAATTTTTCGTCCCACACGGTTAGCTTACGTGGAATGTTTAGAATGCTTGTTGATATTGACTTAGGAGGCTACTATGTAGCTTTCCTGAAAAGAAATGATCTTTCGATTTTTTTTTTTCAGGTGTATCCTTAATGCTCCTAGGCAATGCCCCCCCTCTTCATCTTTCACAATAATGCCATACCGGCATCTCATGTCCATATATGTTGAAGTGTGAGCAAACACGCCTTCGTGCAATCCTCATGCCGCCTCCATATTCTCTTTCATAGCGTTCCATATCATTGTAATGGCCACTTCATTAACTTAGCTATTCTACAATCTACTTCCTAAGCACATACTGTATTATACTGTTACTGCACATACGTACTCAAACTGTTCCACCAGTGCATTCTTCTCATTCACCAGCATTTCATGAGTCACCCTCTCTCCCAATAATCACTTTAATCGACACATTACAGCTGAGCGTCACTATGCAATGAATTGTTATACCTGCCAGGCTACCAAAACAAGTACCGTCAGTGCAATGATGTCACACGCCGTCATCCATAGCCATGTGTTTCACTTATTGTCTCCCTGTGTTATTACTTTTTCTGACCCACATAATTGTTCATTATTTTCATTTTACTTCCTTGCGAAAGGCAGTTCTTCTTTTATACTTCTTGCATTCGCTCATCTAGTTATCTTACTTATACTAACAGTTCTTATGTACTGATGTATCATCAATGATGGGGTAAGTTATAACACTAGTTTTCTTTAACGGTACGTAGTGTCTCATTTTAATCTTTAAAATACTGTCCGTTTACAAAGAGTAATACCTACAATAATGACTGCCTGCGTTCCTAAGGGAGTGCAGGATGGTGTCTACACGGCTATGGTAAATCGACATACTTCTGTATAAATTCCCATGGTGATTAATGAACATACAAGAACACAGCATCTCCCCAAATTCCTCAGTCGCTGATCTTTGCTCTCCTGATTGTTCTCCCTCACATACCCTGTACTGCAGATTGGTTATTTTCTAACTCAGAACTACTGCCGGGCATGCAGTTTCCAGGTTTGTTGGGTGGTCGGCCCTTGACCAAAAACATATCCTCATTGAACCAATGTTAAATTCGCCCCGCTATGATAATTTGCTGTATGATGGGTTGTCACGACGTAACCTCATCGTATGGTGAGGTCCAACCATACTATACAGGAGATAGGTTGCAAAATAATCCTAATTTTGTATATGTAGAGTGTAGGGGAGAGCATACAGAGACAGAGGCATGAATAGATTATCCTGTTGGAGGCTCGAGTGAGTGGAGGAGTTTTGTTATTTGGGGGACATGATATATGCCGGATGTGGGGCTGGAGGTAGCTCAGTTGCAAAAATAAGAGCAGTTGGAAGAAGTTCGGGGAATTGTTGTCCCTCCTGACACTGAGGATTCTCCCTCTGTGCTAAGGGATCGTTGTATGAACCATGTGTCAGAAATGTAATGCTGCGTGGTAGTGAGACAGGCTCTACAGTAGAATATTTGTAGGCTCAAATGCATGGAGCTGAGAATGCTTAGATGGATGTGTAGTATGTCCTTGAATGACAGTCCTGGGAGTGTTAGACTTATGAATAAAGAATTGAGAAGTTTGGGACTTGAATGTATATACTGTGATAAGGGGTAGACTGAAACGTTTGGGCATGTGGAAAGGATGGAAGATGACGTGTCAACATTAAAGGTAGAGTTGTGTTAGGTAGATCAAAAACCTGGGACTCCTAAGAACTGATGGTTATGTCCGTAATGAGTTTGGATTTCAGGTCCTTGAATGTTGAATGAATGGGAGTGTGGCCAATTCAACTAGGCAGACTTTAGTCATTTTCTCGTTCGCATCGTCTGTATCATTTATAAAGGCTCCAACATGCTTCCATTCATCAGCCTTGGTCACCTAATGGTGGCTCCCCATGCTGCTCGATTTCTGCCAACCTCCCTGTTCAGTCCCTTAACCTTGAGGTAGCACTCGATGATCTTGTCCCTCTTTTTTGGTCTGCCTGTCACAACCCCACCCCTGATGGTCACACTTATCATCTTCCACTCCCCATTATCAACCATCATCCTCTCAACATCTCAATCTTCCCTTCCTCATCGTAACGCCAATGCATTCAAGTCCCATCCTTCCTCTCAACCCTTCAGTCGCAATCCTAACACCGCGAAACCTAATGCACATCCAACTAATCATAGTCATTTCTGTATATTTGAACCTACAAATATCCTTTTCCTTTACTGCCCAGGTTTCACTACCATACAGCACTACACTCCTAACACATGCCGCATACAAATATCTCTTAGTCTGGAGGAAGAGCCCTCTCAATTCTAGGAGAGGCAACAGCTCCCCGTGTTTCCTCTGATCGCACCATACCCCAAATAACACTCCACACACTCAAGAGACTCCGCAGGATCTGTCCTTTCATATGTCAGTCTTTACATACCCTCCCTGACGCACTGAAAAAAAAAAAACAGCATTATTTCGCAGCCCTACAAGTAAATACCACACCTCTTATCCTGCCACTTCTTACAAACACCGCAAAATGGAGTTACTTTCCACATTCTTGTGGCAAACTGAACATGGCCACATTCCCTCTGCTTTGACAGTACCTCCACCAACCCTAAGTATCATCACTCAGTTTATCTGCATTTACTCTCTAATACTTGTGCCCATTCCATCTCTCCATTTCCTAAATCTTTCCTCTGCCTCCCTTTCGGTCTCTGCACACAAAGTTATTGGCATACAACTTCTCCTATGTAAGTCTGTTTCTGAAGTCCCCTTGACAAACAATAAGGGACTCAAGACTGACTCCTGATGCACGCCAGCATTCATGGAAAACTTATCACTCATACCTCTATTCACCAATACCCTAGTGCGAGCACAACACATAACAAAACCATAACCACTCTAACCAGCCACTTCTCGATCCCAAGCTTTCTCATTGGCCACTTTACCACCTCCCTAAGGACTCTTGTCAAAGATTTTCTCCAAATCAATAAACATAGTACAGTTCCTTTTCCATTCCTATATATTTTTCCTAAAGCTGTCGGGCATTGAATATGGCATAAGTGATCCCTTTGCCTGGCATAAACCCAAACTGCATCTCATCGATATTCGCTCTTTCCCTCATCAAATGTTCTTTGTCTGACTCTCTCTGTTACCTTCATTATCTGGTCCAAAAGTTTTATGCCTCTATAATTTCCTCCAGGGCATCACCCTTCCCCATATACACATTTACAATCACACTTTTCAACCAGTCATCAGTGTAACATATAATACATCGATGTCATTTAAACAACACATCACAAACATTTTAAATAAATTAATAACAAGACTCAACGCCCTAAGGTGACTTGCCCATAAAACATTCGGACACAAAGAAACCACCACCACAGTGTATAAACAATATATATGTTCAGTGATGAATTATGCAAGCCCTGCTTGGGTTTCTAACATCACAGAAACACACTACAACACTCTACAGACCATACAAAACAAGGCCTTAAAAATAATCACAGGCTGCACAGCTACTACACCTACAGACCACCTACACCAAGAAACCAAAGGCAAGGATCATCTAAACATGACATGCACACAAATTCTTGCCGCATCCCCCACAAACCCACACCATCCACCATACTACATGGCAACATATCCACACACACCACGCAACATCAAGACAGCACCCAGTACAAGATATCGTACACAAATACTGTCATCTCTTCCCCTTCGACTGCCTCAAACCAGCTTCCATCATATAATCATATTTAACAAATCAATAACTAAAGCCACTCCTTTATCTCCTGAGGCCTTCAACATTCAACAGTCAACCCAGACACATGCAACGCCTTCCCTAGTTGCATCTTGCTCATTGTCCTGCTCAATGTAGCAGCATCAATCAAAGGTCAAGGGCCAAATAATGGATCCACCGACTCCAAACCTTCCCTCTTCCAGTCAAATTCCTCATTCAGCAGCCAGCTGTAATACACTCACCAGGCATCTTTAATATCCTAATGTCCACCACTATTCATCCATCCATCATCCGATCCTACATTGCCCCATGAGGAGCGTATGAGCCCAGGGCTAGGCAAGTTGGTCCTGACATTTAAGATGAAAGTGACCAGCCTCACTTATCCCTGAGTGGCATTATGTGAGCAATAAACCCCAACCACCCCTTGTATATAAACCTTCACCAGTTCAATCCGATTGGAGCGCCTTAATAACCCACTAACCACCAGGCGCCATAATTTGGTTATATGGTTACCACCCAGCATGGTAAATGTTTCCTGGTGTACAGGGAACCATTTGGCTTGTCACTCAGTGTAGAGTCACCCACAGACAGAACAAAGAGGAAAGAATGAAGGAAAGAAAGACAGAAGAGGGAGTGCAAAGTCACCCATAGGCAGAAGAACGAGGAAAGAATGAGTGAAAAGAAAGACAGACGGAAAAAAAGAAGGATGTAGGAGAGGAAAGGGCAGACACCTAAGAGCAGCAGTACATCAAGTGAGTGGATGGTGAGCACCCCACCTACCACAAGGACCTTTCCTTTATTTTTTGGACACTGCCCACCATATCAACCCTGTTTTCTCTGTTCATCTGATTTGCCACTTTATTTTTTATTCTGGGTCTCTGGACCCTACCTCAACCCATCCTACTGTGTGGTAAGAGGTCTGGATGTCCCTCAAACAAGGTCCAGGCTTCACTTCCATGCATTAGAGTTGGTATCACAATTCTGTCATGCAGTAACCTTTTCACTTCCATGCTCACTTCCCTGTTTCTTATAACTGCTTTCATGGAACCTGCAACCTTTCTTCCTTGTTGTACCCTTTCTAGCACTTCACCCTCTAAACTTCCAGCCTTACTCATCACACTACCCGAGTACTTAAATGCACTCACATTTTCAATTTCCTCCTCATCCAACCTCACTGTACAATCACCAACTTCACTTCTCTCGAAGACCATAACTTTACTCTTCCCTACATTCACCTTCAGATTCCGTTTCTTACATACTCTCCCAAACTCATCCACCAAGCCTTGCAGCGCCCCTTCGTCTTCACTTAACAACACAGTATCATCTGTGAACAACAGAAGAGGGAATTTCCAAACACTGCCCTCTCTCATTAGGGCCATTCCAACATCCACTGCACTGCCCTGTGGTTCAAATCTTCATCACTACCAAGGTTGATAATATTTCCCAACTCCTACTCCAAAAATTTTACAAGTATGGCTCCGACCCCAACTCCGACTTAAGTACTGTATATACTGTACTGTACATGGACATGATGCAGGTAAATGAATAATATTCACGAATTTTGATAGATGCAATTCTTAAATCTTTTAAAACTCTCTACTTATAGTGTATGCATATTTAATAAACAATTATACATTCATTCATTTATTCATTATCTAATCCTATGTCACCCCACAGAGGAGCAAAGGAGCCTGGGGCTAGGCAAGTTGGTCCTGACATTTAAGATGAGAGTGACCAGCCTCACTCATCCCTGAATGGCATTACGTGAGCAATAAACCCTAACCACCCCTTGGATATAGACCTTCACCAGCTCAATCCGACTGAAGCGCCATAATTACCCACTAAACCACCAGGCGCAAAAATTTGGTTATATGGTTACCACCCAGCGTAGTATATGGTTTCCTGGTGTACAGGAAACCATTTGGCTTGTCATGGCTGTAAAATACATTACAGTGAATAAATGAATGTAAAATAAACTGAATAAAGTATTGAAAAGATAGAACTGATACCATTTCAGAACCAAAAAGCTTGGAGTTGGAGTCGTGGGAATTTATTGACTCCGACCAAAAACAGACGACTCCATAACTCAGACTCCACAACCCTGGCCACTAAAAGGATAAGAAACAATAGTGATATTACGTAACATGTTTATTAAAGAATTACTTGCAATAACAGCAGTTCTGTGGATATTCATGCTGTAAAGGAAACATGGTTAATAAGTTGTAAATGTTCGATACTCCTTTGCCAACATCCCAGACCGTATGACTGTCCCTTACTGGAAAAATCAGGAAGTTATAATTTTTATCAAATATGAAATCCATTATATCAAGAAGTTCCCTCTAATAAACCCAACGGAAACAAAAATTCAACTACTGAGACAGTTGACCGTTAATTAAAATTCCAATCGTGGTAAAAAAAATATAAATAAAAACTATGGAAAGGGGGGGAAATTAATCAACTCACAATTCCAGTCCTTTTGCTACGTGTGCATCCTTTGAATCATTTAAATTCCATTTATCCATAAGTGATCCTCCTGTGAGTGAGTGCGAGATCCTCAGTGAGCGCAGCAGAAACTCTCCCATGCATTATCCTTTTTTGTCTCCACAGTAACGGCCACGTGAAAGATCCTTACTGATATCCACTTTGTCTCCACAGTATTGGCCAAGTGAGATCCATAGAGTGCATCTCATCCAATGTGATCCAAGTAATCCTCTCCCCTTGCTAGCTTGCTGCTCCTCCTCATCCTGATTTCAGTCTCTTTTGGTCCATGCCTCAGTGAGTATCCTCCTCTCCACTTCTCAAATCCTAAGCATCTCCAAATATCTACGATAATTTGGCAGGTAGGATGGCCATATTGCAGCAGCCTACTAGCTACGGGACTGTGTAGAGAGAAAAACAATCAATTAGTCTTGCGCAGTGATGAGGTCTTACTAGTCTATGGGTCAAAGCTTCATTCAATACAAAAATCCTCAAGCAACAGCCTGTTTATTTTTCAAATGATACTGTACGCGCTAATAAAACATTTAGTTCAGTGCAGTGAATGTATCCGGTAATATGTTTGTTCCTGACATGAGATGTGAGTGGAATGTGAGAACAAAAGCTGAAGGGAAAAAATGGGGCAGTAACCTAAAGAACTAAATAATTTACCTCTAGATTAATGCCACATGACTTGAGACATCAAAAGCAACCCCTGCCCATTATAAACAATGCATCTCCCTTAATACTGAGCAGTTGACACAATCAGACAATATACACCTATGACAACTTTTGTATTCATTAAAAAAAAAAGAAAAAAAACTCCTCATTTTGTTACAGAACTGGAAATCCAGTCAGTAAGTAAATCTTATTCTTTAATGCTGGCTGTCCATATAAGCAACTGATGTCAACCTTTAAAAAAACAAACTTGCCCCCAAGAATATGCAATGTGCCACACAAAATGTTCAAAACACAAACTATGATTAAAGATCGGACAGCCAGAAAAAAATTCAAAGGGCAAGCAAGAGTTATTGATGACAACTAGTGCAGACCTGACATCCTCCAGTCTAAGCCAAGGCAGAAGGGGTCCTGGAGAGAGTCAGGTCTGGTCAGGTTGGGATGGGGCAGCTGGTAGGATGAGGGCAGCCCTTATCACTGCAGAAGACCTTCATTGCATGACGTGGCACAGTCATGCACATAAATTAGTTGCCACCAGGGAACCAATGGATTCCAGGTATGGTTCCGACGGCACTGCTTAGTAGCGGTCCCGGGACCTTGACCTCGACCTGGAGATGGAGCGGGAGTATGATCGTCGAACAGGGGAATACGTCGGGGAGCCACGGTAGCCTCGGGGAGAGCGTGACCGGGACCTTGACCGACCTCGCCCACCACCGCCACCTGAAGCTGGGCTTGACCCACCATAATCTTCTTTCACACGAATGTATGAGTTCTCACCCTGCAAAACGTCATATCACGTAAGTAAAATGCCAGGGGGTTCCAACCTAACACAGTATCATACACACAAACTCTGTAACCTTTACTACCTACAGCCTATTCAATCTCATATGAGAAGAGAGGAGCCTGAAGCTTTTGAAAGCTGGCAGCTGACAGGTTGTTCCAGCGCATTCGTCAGTCTACGTTACATAATATTTATTATGGTATAAGGGTTACAATACCTACCTATCTAATATTTTATATACTGTATATACAATACAGGTATACCCCGGTTTAACGATGCAATTGGTTAGGTAAAAACCCATCATTAGGCGGGGTATCGTGTATCGGGGTAGATTTAATATGTAAAGCAATGGGATGTGTTGCCTTGGGTTTCCCCCCTAATCAAGTCCAAAACCCAACCAAATGAGCCCCAAAACAAGCTTAAAGCCAATCTAAATTGCCAAATAGCTGTAAAGTAAGCTAACCTAAGCCTAACACCTGTAAATAACTCATTAAAAACCAACAAGTAAAATCTGAAAATCGTCAAATATAAGCGGAAATAATCAAGCTTAGTAAACTATACCCCAAAATGACAAAGTTCACTCCACTTATGGCTAAAAAACATTAATCAGTCTAAAAACAGTTTATAAATCAACTAAAACACACAATTTTAGTCTAAAATATCATCAAAATCAGTTTTTCAAAAATCAAAACCCATCGTTAAAAACAGGGTTTGGCCATCGTTAGATGAGGTTTGGCGGTATTTCTACCTCCAGGGTATCGCATATCAAGGGATATTGTACCTTATATACAGTCATGTACTGCTTAACATCCTACCCCAAGTGCCCAATCACTTTAACGTCCGGGGACCCGTAAGAGTAGGGAGAAAAAAAACAACAACTGAAGAACGGGATGTAGCGAGTGTATGCGGGCACAAAGCAGTGTTGCTGTGTGATGGCAATCCAGCATCCCAAAACAGTGATTAAGCTGCTGGCCATACAATATGCATGTATAAACATATAGATACACTGTAATATGTTCATATGTCTTAATAGTTTTCTTTTTTCCCCTGTTTACATAAAAGCAGTAAAACGTTTACTGTATAACAGTGTCATCAACACCAGCCACAGCCAGCCATGTCTAGTCGCATGTTTACTGCCACTTTCAAGTGTTCTCACGTATCCTTGCATCAGATTTACATAACATTACATCCATCCATTATCCAATCCTATGTCGCCCCGTGAGGAGCGTAGGAATCAGGGGCTGAGCAAGTTGGTCCTGACATTTAAGATGAGAGTGACCAGCCTCACTCATTCCTGAGTGGCATTACATGAGCAATAAACCCCAACCATCCCTTGGATATAAACCTTCATCGGTTCAATCTGATCGGAGTGCCTTAATTACCCACTAAACCACCAGGTGCCAAAATTTGGTTATATGGTTACCACCCAGCATAGTAAATGGTTTCCTGGTGTACAGGAAACCATTTGGCTTGTCACTCAGTGCAGTCAACCACAAGCAGAAGGAAAAGGAAAGAATGGGAGAAAGAAAACCATTTGGCTTGTCACTCAGTGCAGTCACCCACAAGCAGAAGGAAACGGAAAGAATGGGAGAAAGAAAGACATTACATACTATATTATAATTTGGGCTTTTTATACTGTATCATGCTTTAACAGTAATACAGTAAAAGTCCTCTAATCCGGCCATCAATAATCCAAAAATCCCAATACCCCGAATTTGTCAAGGCAAAATTTTTCTTTTTTCTGGGCTTTTTTTTATAAATTTTCTGGGATTTTTCCAATTTTTCTGGGCTTTATCTAAGGCTTTATCTGGCTTGGACTTGCCCTTGGACTTGGGTGTACCTGCCTGCAACTGTTCATTTACACTTCCATGCATTTCTGGTGAGTAAAACAATAACCCATATCATTTTAAGTGTTTATTTAATGATCATGTACATATTTCTAATGTTTTCAGAGGTCCCTCAATAGTCCGGAAGACCATCAGTCCCCTGCGATTTGTATTACAGGACTTTTACTGTACCTCGATATACAATTACCCCTAGATGCGATACCCTGGCTTAACGATGGGGGTAGAAATACAGTAATCCCTCCAAGATCCGACGTAATAGAGCCAAAGGCATGTCCAGGACTTGGTTTTATCCGGGACTCGGGATTAATGCCCCTGAACAGGTACTTATAGAACCCAACCCAACCTAACTTTGAAAGCCATGTAAATAACTTCCAACAGGACATGCACAGCCCTATTTAAGACCTTATGCACACAAATAAGGGACACATCATGAAATAAATGAAAAGGAACCAGAGAATGAGAAAGTTGAAGTAAGAAGTAAGCATAGAAAATATTTAGCAGCGTACAGGGAACTTACGACATGTCCATGGCTGTCACGAAGATTAACCCACCTCATCTAAGGCTCTGACAGTGGTGAAGGTGCACTTGAAGCACATACAGTAATCCAGTGTTGTGCTGCACTTAATCCTTTGCAATGTGAATTATAATTGTTTAACACTGCACATCACTGTATATTCCCATGTGGTCTAGTGGTGAGATATTGCAGTTTATTCACAAAAACGAGAACATGGGCAACCATGGCAACGTGCGTGCAGTCACGACGGTAGGTAGGTGGGAACCCAGGAGAATGAAGGGGGGCTCTAGTGGACGTCAGCAGAACTACGTGCCAAGACACAGATGCTCATCACAGCACAGCACAGCAAATTCAAAGTTTTGTTTTCTTTTTTTTAATAACATTGTTGGGGCATTTTTGGTGTTCAAGGACCCGAGCCCAAAATGTCCAGGACTTGGGGTGTCCGGGTCTTACAGGAATTACTGTACCACCATACCTCGCCTAAAGATGGCCAAACCCTGGTTTAACGATGGGTTTTGTTTTTTACCAATTTTTTATATTTTAGAGTAAAATTCTATGTTTAGGCTGATTTATAAACTTTTCAGACTAATGTGTTTTAGCCATAGGTGGGGTGAACACTGTAATTTTTGGGGACAGTTTACTAAACTTGACTTTTTCCAGACTTGTTTTGATGACTTTCATATTTTATTTGTTGGTTTTAGTAAGTTATTTACTGGTGTTGAGACTTTAATGAACTGTTGAACATAGAGAATGAAAGTAATGCAAGTATAAGTGGCTGGGGAATGGCAGGGAGAAGGAGGGTTGTGAGAAGAGAGGAAGAAATCACCACGATAGAAGTGGTGGAAGAAATGAAGAAAGTTAAAATGGGGAAAGCCCCAGGAATTGATGGAGTGTGTGGTGAAATGCTGAAGCATGGGGGAG